>MU678746.1:46205-59683 GCA_026770625.1 Nicotiana glauca
ATACGAACCTGCTGGAATCTTCGGATCCCAATTCCGAGGTCGTTTACTCAAAAATCCAATCCTAGTTCATTCTTTTGACTTTAAGCTTCTCAAATGAGAATTCTCATCTAAATTTAACTCCGATCTTCTCGAATTTAAATTCCGACCATGCGAACAAGTCATAATACCCGAAATGAAGCTGTTCATGGCCTCCGACTGATGAACGGAGCGCTGGTACTCAAAACGACCAGTCGGGTCGTTACATTCTCTCCCACTTAAACATACGTTCGTCCTCGAACTTGCCGAGACCTGTGTTAGAGTAGTCTGAAATCACTATTTAGTACCTCACGCACCTTCCCATGCTACCAAAACTTAGCTGAGCACATAAGCTCGACAATTTCTGAAGATATTCCCTTTTTATTCAAGCAAACAAGCATTAGAGCCCGATCCCAACATCCGGAATGCCAGGCCTGTTTCCAACATACAATCACCATATCAATCACTACACGCTGTACTCAAACATAACGGCATAACTTTGCTGAATTCTTACTTTGCAACACTAAATCCACAGGACCACCATAATGTTCTCTGATTAACTTAGCCAAAATTCTACTGTTCCGATGCTCCCATTGCACCCCATGACATGTACAGGTCTTACCCTAATCTTTACCATACCGCCACGGCGGACGAGATGTACCGACATTCATAATCAATTGCCGAGTCAACAAAACATTAGGCCTACATCCTGACNTTATAATCTTATCTGATGCTACCATGCACCAATAGGCCACCAATCTGAACCCAACACAAATAGGAAATCAAATTCTTGAAGGAGTTATCTAAACCCCGCACTAATACGGACTTTTCCTAGAAAGATAGGAAGCAAAACACATAAAGGAATAGCACATAGAGAACTAGACTCGACATCACACTGTTGCGGCGCGTAACCCGATCCAAATAACATACCCATGGCGGCGTGCCACCCGATCCATAAATAGATCTCACAAAAGGAGATTGCACTTTGAGCTAAATCTGCTCATTAGAACAAAACATCGAATTTCGATCACAAGCACGTTAAGTGCATAATACCATCCCTGAGGAAACACATAGCGCTATAGGCTACGAAATTCAAGCACAACTGAGGTGCGATATACAACATAAATCTCAAAGCCATCCTGCTCATAACACATCATTTCTACGCGGATTCTCAACACGTAAGAAATTTTCTCAAGCCGTCTCACGACTCATACGGCGCAATACAACATTACCTGGAATAGCTGATGACAAAATAACAACCCGACCGTTCCTCCATAGGGGACGCTCGCTGAAACGAACACAACTGGCCGGATATAAAGCTTTGTTCACATATATACATCAATACATCGATCTCAAGCCGATTTCTGATTGCACCAACTTGGCGAATAACCTTTCAAAGGTTCATAGTAACTCTCTTTTCCTCATGACACATAAGAACAACCGCCATAACCGGAGCAACCTCCCCAATTCATAACCCAATAAACATAGTGCCCTCCAGGCATAGTTTCTCAAACAAATGTTACTGACACAATCCTCATACTTGCTCAAGTCTTTAGTCAGTCAGGTGACTACATGCCATACTTACACAATCTTCCCGTGGGACACGCTCCCACAATCTTCTGAAATAAATATCGAGTCTGCTCATTCCAACCATCGATCGCACTAACGCGGAAAAACGATCAAGAATCCTTAACCCGGATGCAAAGCCTTTTTCATAAAACATCGATCTCCAGTGACTCTGAAGCCAATACCAATTTACTCTAATCATTCAACCCTTTCCTTGCCCATCCGAGCCTGTGACATCGTAGTCATTACTAAGCTGTAACCTTGATCCTCACTTCAAATTCCATACCTCTCAATGCACCTAACGTGCCGATATACGATAGGCACAATTTCCATCACAACCCTGGGACCACTGATAGACCAACACTTCATCATATAAAACCTTTCATTTAACTCACTTTAGGAGAATAATAGCAACACCTAGGTAACTTCCCATAACCATAGGATATGCAAATTTGCAAGTAGTGGTCCAAGCCACCATAACCCTTTCCGGAATCTGCTTCTACACAACGAGCCTTAGAAATAGAAGGCGTCTGAATAACATCAATTGTAACGGCTGTCAAGCCTGATACGTATCGTCATAAATCATATACACAACCTGATCACACTGAATGAACTAATCACAGATCCCAACATGCCAAATTCAACTATGGCTAATCAACCCCTTTCCTTCAATTTATCCTTGAGTGCTTTGGAAATAGTACCAATTCTCTTCAACACATAACACGCTCCATCTACACTCATCCCGAGTGACCTTGAACCACGAGACCATGCGGTCTCAACCCGTACGAACCATTTCGTACTTCCCAATTGCTACATCACAAGCCAACCATCACGAAACATTCTGTGCCACTTCTCATAAGCTGCTTTCCAAGCTTGATCCTCAATTATGCCTATAAACTCAACATTATTAGGCACCACACTTTACCTCTTGAATTCACTAGGACCGTTACTGAGGGCTGTTCGCTCTGACTTGATCCCGAATATAATCGGCTACATAGATCTCATAACACAGGAGTACTCTCTCAACGAGGCACCTAGCAGAATTACCCCTTTTTAAAACCCGCTTCCATACAAGGCATAAATCTCGAATTCTTCCCCAAGTTCGAATCATGAGCCCATAAGGCCAACCATAGCACATCNTGCAAATCCCCATCTCCCATATTCTGAATCATCATACACCATCGCACCAACAATCGCTGGCATTCCCGATATCCTATCGTAGAAACCCAATTGGATTATCCAAATCATTAACACCATTCACACAACAATTCCCCTTGCTACATATCCAGTAGAACTCTTCGCAGGAGCCTCGCCAACCACGCGACTGCTACCCTGCTCACCAGAATACCCCGCCTGTCGAAATTACTCCCCGACATCTTCCAACGCTGCTGCATGGGGTACCATTACTACGACATCAATAACCTATCCTGAGTTCGAGCACACTCTCCATCTGTACGAGTCCATTCACCCATCGTGGACAACCATTAAATGTGCGACAACCTCCCTTCGCTTCAATGTCGTGCTACGTCTTTCTTCACTTCTAGTAGCTCCCTTCCGTCATATACAATCTCCTTCCGCATAACAACTTTATGCTTCGAGTTAATCTACTAACTTCCATTTCTCGTCGCTAAAATCCCCACTTCGAATTAGATCTGAAAGTGCCCATAACCAAGCACCGATATTTCGAATTAGATCTGAAAGTGCCCATAACCAAGCACCGATATTCTCAAGTCATTCCAGACTGCCTTAAGGTGCATAGTTTTCTCATTACTAAGCCTCTACGCAGCTCCGCTGCTCTCCCACTTTGGGAAAACTCACTTCTTCAATCAACTGCTCGGCCTGCGCTTCCCCAGCCTGACCCTTTAGAAGTTTAAAACTCCGCTTGACACTTTCCACATGTCTTTTTCATCTCTTGTTGCTCGGTTGTTACCTTAATAAAATTCACCTTTATAGAACTTGAGCCCACAAATCGCTACTGGCTTAAACCTTTTTGAAGTTCATCTTTATCGAACCGTCAATATTTGAAACATTGATTAAATCCTAAACCACCGCATCCCGCGATATCCGAAGGTTGCCTTTTCAATGCCATTTAACAATATCTTGCCTCAAGGGTGATCATAAAAGATCATAACACCGGTAAACTTAATACGTCCAATTAGGACAACAACACCCCAATCGAGGAGAGAACTCCTTCACGCTTGCAATTACCACGCTTCATTACTTCCACTAGTCCACATCTGACCATCCTTTGTTCGATTGACTTTCCCTTGGCGGGAATAAAATACTGAATCCCTGGATTACACACTAAGTAAACCTCCCTTAAATTCATTCATTGCCTCGACACGTAGGCAAACACCCTACCATCACAACAACACTGCGGAAAAATCGCTCATGAGCATCATGGCAACCTGTGCCTAGCCCCAAGTCTCTTAGAAGGTCTGTTACGGAGCTGAAATATTAGAATATCCTTCCAAAGCGTGACTATAATAGTCCAATCACATATTTCGGGAAAATCACCCCGCACCACATTTGAAGTGCCATTACATTCCTTCAAATCTCGATTTATAACAAGCGCTTGCATCGCGTAAGATTGAGTGGAAAGGAATCAGAGGCANGCTGTCACGACCCAAAATCCACTAAGGGTCGTGGTGGCGTCGAACACCGCTGTCAGGCCAGCCAACCAAATTATCAATTACTTCCTCTTTTAATACTTTTGAAAATCTAAGGTTTTTCCTTCTATTTTTTTTTTCATAAATAAAAGTCCACTACTTGAATTAAATTTTAAATAATAACAATTAGAAGAAATCCGTTAAAAACCATCCCAGAAACCCGGTGTCACAAGTACATGAGCAACTATTGGCAATGATATAAATACAACACAACACATGTCCGGAATACAATGGACAGAAAGGAAATACATTTACTAGGAAGGGACTTTAAAAGCTGCGGGCCGCCTTGCATACTGCAACTCACCTAGTCCCCGAATCGTCCGTGCTGCAGCACCCATTAGGCCGCTAAAATGAAATATACCTGTGCAACAATAATGCACAGAAGTGTAGTATGAGTACGTAATCTCGTGTACTCAGTGAGTGTCCCGCCTAATCTTGAAGGGGTAGAGATGAGATAGACAACTTTGACTCACTCTAATGGTCCAACGATTATTGTTCTCAATATACATATTCAAACAATGGATTTATTTTCTAAAACGATTGTTATTCAGATAGAGGAAAACAAGTAAACACATAAGTTTTTCATACGAAATTTTCCAAGATTTCTTTTCATTATTAACAAGATGATCTCAAGACAGGGGGAGGCATGTAACGACTTAAACAAGTCTAGGCAGCAATACAAGCATGCACAAATCATACCGAGGCGACGGACCGATCCAACAAAAATAAATGTGCACTTGCCGAGGGTCGATGGCGTGCCTATAGATGCATCTATTAATCTACCGAAGCATTCGGCCCGTTCCAAAATAAACACACACAGACAGATAAACAGTCAGGAAGTCAACGTGGAGCAAATATCCAAGAATGGTCAATTCTCTTTATAAATTTGAGAAAACGAAGCTTAAGTCTTTTAGAAAATCCAATTATTAATTTAATGTGATTTGAGCAATCTGAGCTATCAATGATTTCACATTTATTCCACATATAGCATTCTTTTGGGTCCTAAACTACCCGGACAATAGCATAATAGTAGCTACGCACGGACTCTCGTCACCTCGTGCGTACGTAGCCTCCACAACTAGGAGCACATAATCAATTTAACTCACCTATGGGGTAATTTCCCCCTCACAAAATTAGAAAGGAGACTCACCTCGCTCCGAAGACCCGCAATCGGCATTCTACATCCTTCCGAAAGCTTGAACCAATGCACCATGCACCAAAACTAGCCAAATAACGATAAACTAATGAGAATATACTCAAATACTTGTTAACAATTTAGATTATACAAGTTCCCAACTCCATTTAGTGAAATAACCAAAATGCCCTCGGGCCCACGCGCCCGGAATCCAAAATTTCTCGAAAACGAAGGTTACCCATGACCTTAGGAACTCAAATATATGATTTTCTCCTAATTCCATACTCAAAATCGTTGCTAAAATCTAAGATTATAATTTTCTAGGTTTTCAACGAAAACCTCAATATTTATTCTAATTTCCATGATTAATTCCATGTATAAACTTGTATTTAACACAAAACCAGTAGAAATCACTTACCCCATGCTTGATGACAAAAATGACGCTCAAAAGTTGCTCCAAAAATCGCTCCCATGGAAGAAAAATGAAATGAAATGAGGCAAAATCGGATTTAAAACAACCTTACTGCTCCAGCAATTTTCGCTTCTGCGAAAATATATTCGCTTCTGCGAAAATATATTCGCTTCCGCGCTTCCGCTTTTGCGGACAAATTTTTGCTCCTGCGATCCCCAAGCTCCAGCCAATTTCCGCTTCAGCGGAACCCAAACCGCATCAGCGGTCCTGCTTAAGCGGTCCAAAAAACGCTTCAGCAATTCCTCCCCAAGCCAGCCTTTTCCGCTTCTGCGACCTCTCCTCCGCATCAGCGGTCCCGCTTTTGCGGTTATTTCCTCGCTTTTGCGGGGCCGCTTCTGCGGTCCCATTTCTGCAGAAGCGGAAATACCTGATACGAGCAAACTCAGCTCTTCCAAAAATCCAATTTTTGATCCGTTAAACAGTCGGAATCCACCCGAGGCCCCCGGGACCCCAACCAATCACACCAACCAGTCCCCAAAACACATTATGGACTTGCTCGAGGCTTCAAATCATATCAAACAACGCTAAATTCATGAATTACACTTCAATTCAAGCTTTATGAACTTTGAAGTTTCCAACTTCTATTTCCGATGCCGTAACCTATCAAATCACGTCCGATTGACTTCAAATTTTGCACACAAGTCATATTTGAAATTACGGACCCACTCCAACTTCCGAAATTTGATTCCGACCCCAATATCAAAAAGTCAAACCCCGGTCAAACTCTCCAAAAACCTTCAACTTTCTATCTTTAGCCAAATGGCTTCAAAATGGCCTACGGACCTCCGAATTCACTTCCGATTGCGCTCCCAACTCCAAAATCACCATACGGAGCTAATCCCAGTCTCGGAATTCCAAACGGACATTGATAACACCAAAATGCACTTCCAACCAAACTTATGGGATTTCTTCTAAAATGCTAACTTCCACAATAGGCGCCAAAACGCTCCAGGGTTATCCAAAGCCCACTCAGGGCATACGCCCTAGTCCGAAATAATCATACGAACCTGCTGGAATCTTCGGATCCCAATTCCGAGGTCGTTTACTCAAAAATCCAACCCTAGTTCATTCTTTTGACTTTAAGCTTCTCAAATGAGAATTCTCATCTAAATTTAACTCTGATCTTCCCGAATTTAAATTCCGACAATGCGAAAAAGTCATAATACCCGAAATGAAGCTGTTCATGGCCTCCGACTGCTGAACGGAGCGCTGGTACTCAAAACGACCGGTTGGGACGTTACAGGGTCCTAACTACCCGGACAATAGCATAATAGTAGCTACGCACGGACTCTCGTCACCTCGTGCGTACGTAGCCCCCACAAATAGGAGCACATAATCAATTACTTCACCTATGGGGTAAATTCCCCCTCACAAGATTAGAAAGGATACTCACCTCGCTCGTAAGACTCAAAACTGACATTCTACATTCTTCCGAGGACTCCAATTGATGCACCACGCTCCAAGACTAGCCAATGGTTATGCAAATCCATTATTATATGATCCAATATTTATTACAACTAATTTATAGCAATTCCTAACCCCGATTGGAAAGTTGACCAAAACTCCTCGGGCCCACGTGCCCGGAATCCAAAACTTTTCGAAGATAAAGTTTACCCATAACCTTAGGAACTCGAATATATAATTTTCTCTTAATTCCATACTCAAAATCGTAATCAAAATCCAAGATTTCTAATTTCCTAGGTTTTCAAGCAAAACAATCTTCATACTTAAATCCATACACAATTGATATATTTAACACAAAAGTGATGGGGATAACTTACCTTGACATTGACGATGAAAATCCCCTCCTTGAAGCTGTCCAAAATCGCCCCAAGCCATGAAAAATATGAGAGAAATGGCCAATCCCCGACTTTAAATTAATCTTCTGCCTCAAAGGATTTTTGCTTCTGTGGAAATAATCCCGCTTTCGCGGTCCCGCTTTTGCGGAAAATATTCTGCTTCTGTGGTCCCTGGGCTCAAGCGCAATTTCACTTCTGCGATAAGCCAACCGCTTCTGGGGTTCCGCATCAGCAGATCAACGGCCGCTTCTGCGGTCCTGGCTGCCCTCGCCCTCGTCCGCTTCTGCGGCTTCTTCTTCGCTTCTGCGGTCCCATTTCCGCAGAATCGGAAATACCATATACGAGCTGCCTCAGCACTTCTTCAAACTCCGGATTCGATCCGTTAGCCACCCGGAATCCACTCGAGGCCCCCGAGACCCCAACCAATCATACCAACCAGTCCCAAAACACATTACGAACTTGCTCAAGGCCTCAAATCATAACAAACGACGCTAAAACCATGAATTACACCGCGATTCAAGCTTTATGAACTTTGAACTTTCCAACTTCTATTTCTGATGTTTAAACCAATCAAATCATGTCCGATTGACCTCAAATTTTACACACAAATCATATTCGACATTACGGACCTACTCCAACTTTCGAAATCGGATTCCGACCCCGATATCAAAAATTCAACCTCCGGTCACACTTCTCAAAAACCTTCAAATTCAAACTTTAGCCAAATTGCTCCAAAAGGACCTACAGATCTCCGAATTCATTTCCGATTGTGCTCCCAACTCTAGAATCACCATTCGGAGCTATTCACTGTTTTGGAATCCCAAACGGGCATCGATAATGCTAAAATGCACTCCGAGCCAAACTTAAGAAATTTCTTCCAAAATGCTAACTTCCACGATAGGCCCCAAAACGCTCCCAGGTTATCCAAAACCCGAACCGGGCATACGCCCAAGTCCGATATCATCATACGAACCTGCTGGAACCTTCAGATCCCGATTCCGAGGTTGTTTACTCAAAAATCCAATCCTAGTTCATTCTTTCAACTTTAAGCTTCTCAAATGAGAATTTTCATTTAAAGTTTTACTTCGATCTTCCTGAATTTAAATTCTGACCATGCGAACAAGTCACAGTACCTGAAATGAAGCTGCTCATGGCCTCAGACTGCTAAACGACGCGCTAGGGCTCAAAACGACCGGTCGGGTCGTTACATTCTCTCCCACTTAAACATTAGTTCGTCCTCGAACGTGGTAAGAACTATACTGAAGTAGTCTGAAATCACTATTTAGAACCTCATGCACCTTCCCGTGTTACCACAACTTAGTTGAGCACATTGGCTTGATAAATTCTGAAGATATTCCCTTTTATTCAAGTGAATAAGGCTTAGAGCCCAGTTCCAACATCCGGAATTCTATGCCAGGCCTGTTTCCAAAATACGATCATCGTATCAATCACTGTATGTTGTACTCAAACATGACTGCATAATATGTTGAATTCACACTTTGCATCACTTTACTCATAGGACCACAATAACATTTCTGTTTGAATTAATCAAAATTCCACGAATCTGATGCTCCCATTGCACCTCATGACCTACATAGGTCTTACTCTAACTGTTACAATACCACCACGACGGATGAGATGCCAAAATTCATAATCAACTGCCGAGTCAACCAATCATCGAGTCTATACTTCTGACAAGAAACATTACCACTTTCTGAACCAAATAATGATCTTCGCTCCTTAATATACTTCATATAATCAGATTGCACTGATCCTAAATCCCACAATCTCATCTTACCCAGTACGAACTTCTTGGCAATAAGCCACTCTGAATGCGATCACAAGTCTCATATGACGCCACAATGTGCCAATAGGCCACCAATTCCAACACAACACAAACAGGAAATAGATCTCTGGAAGGAATTACCTAACTCCCGCACTACTACGGACTTTCCTTAGAAAATAGGAAGCAGGACATACAAAATTAGCATATAGAAAACTACACTCATCATCACACTGTTGCGGCGTGCAACCCGATCCACATAGCATAACCATGGCGGCGTGCCATCCGATCCTCACAATATAACCATGGCGGCATGCCACCCGATCCTCACAATATAACCATCGCGGTGTGCCACCCGATCCTTACAATATAATCATGGCGGCGTGCCACCCGATCCACACATAGAACTCACATAAGGAGATACACATCGAGCTAATTTTCTCATTGCGATAAAATACCGAATCTAGGTCACAAGCACGCTAAGTGCATAATACCATCCCTGAGGGGACATATAGCACGATAAGCTACAAAATTCGAGCACAACTGAGGTGCGATATACAGTCTGAATCTCAAGAGCCATCTTGCTCATAATACGTCATAGCCACGCGAAACCTCAACACATAAAATTTACCAAGCCGTCTCACAACTCATACGGTGCATTACATCATTACCTGGAATAGTTGATGACAAAATAACACCCCGACTGTTCCTCCATAAGGAATGCTCGCTGAACGAACACAACTGGCCTGATATAAAGCCCAAATTCACATTTAAATCCTTCTACCGACCTCAAGTCGATCCTGGTCATATCAAATTAAGCCAATGACCTTTCAAAGGTCCATACTAATTCCCCACCTCTCGTAACACACAAGGACAACCGTCATAACCAGTGTACAATCCACAACTCAGAATCCGAGTGCCCTCCAGGCATCCATTCTCAATTTAACAATATCATCACAATTCTTCATACTTGGTTTATATCTTTAATCAATCAAGTGGAGTCATGCCACATTTATGCAATCTTCCTATGGAACACACTCCCACAATCTACCATAACAATTAACTGGGTCTTACCTCCAACCCACCGACTGCACTAGCGCTGATAAGTGATCAAGAATCATTAACCATGATACAAGCCCTCGTTACAAAACACCAATCTCAGGTGACGCTGAAGACAACCCCAACTTACTTTAATCATTCAACCCTTTCCTTGATCATCCGAGCCCTTGACATCCTTGTCAACACTGAACTGCAACCTTGATCCTCACTTCGTATTTCCATGCTACTCACTGCACCCAACATGCCAACATACGATAGAACACGAATTTTCATCATAACTCTGAAATCATTAATATTTTAACACTTCATCATATAAAAATTTTTCACTTAACTCATTTCGGGAGAATCATAGCAACACACTGGTAAATTCCCATAACCGTAGAATATGCAAATCTACAAGTTGTAATCTAAGCCACCATAGCCCTTCCGGAATCTGCTTCCACATAACAAGCTACAATAGTAGAATGGTTTAGAATGTTATCAATTACGGTGGCCGACAAACCTCACACGTACCTCCACAAATCAAATGCATAACTCGATCACGCTGAATGAACGGATCACAAACCCCAACATGCCAAATTCAACTATAGCTAATCAATCCCTTTCCCTCCAATTTATCCTTGATTGCTTTGGAAATAATACTAATTCTCTTCAACGCATAACATACTCCTTCTACACTCACCCCGAGTGACCTTGAATTGAGAGACCATGTTGTCTCAAATCTCACGAATTATTTCACATTTCTCAAATGCTACACCACAATGTAACACATCATAGAACATTATGGGCACCTTCTCATAAGCTGCCACAAAGCTTGATTCTTAGTTGTACTTATATGCTTGAAATCATTAGGTACCACACTTTATCTTTTGAGTTCCACTAGGACCGTTGCTGAGAGCCACCCGCTCTGACTTGATCCCGAATATAATCAGCTCCCTGAATCTTCTAGCACATTAATATCCTCCAATGAAGCACCTGGCAGAGTCACTCCCCTTTTGACCTGTTTCTATACAAGGCATAAATCTTGAATCTTTTTCCAAGTTCGAACATGAGCCCATAAGGCTAACCAAGCACATCCTTAATAATTCCTCCGCTCAATTTACTACTTATGGTCTTTTCTCCTAGCTGAATTAATCCATTAATATGCTAATAACCAGAAATCACGCAAGTAGTTAATCATACAGCCCAATCATAAGCGGTGGAACTCTCCCACTTAGCTTGAAGCCATCATTTCACCATTCTTGAGTCCGCCTGACCTTTTTACCTCTTATTGACTTAACTTCGCGCCACCAACTATCAAAATCTCTTGGGATCTCCCTATAAATCCTCATCTTTCATATTCTAAGTCATCGTCCACATTCGCATGACCGATCTCTTTGTTGAACAATCAATATAATTCCTTGTAGAAGCTTCATCAACCACGCGACCGCTAATCTGCTCACGAGGAATAACCCACCTAGGGGAATCACCTCCCGACATCTTCACACGCCGCTGCATGGGGTACATTCACTATGACACCAATAGACCATCCCGAGTCCGAGCTCACCTTCCAGTTGCACAAGTCCATTCGCCCCTCGCGGACATCAATAAAATATGCGGCAACATCCTTCCAAATTCAGGGTTATGCTGCACCCTTCTCCATTTCAAGCAACTCCTTTCCGCCATATCAATCTTCTACCGCATAATCGCCCATACTTCACATCATACCCGCAGGCTTCAATCACCAATCATTAAAATCCCCAATTCGATCCAAACTCTCTTTAAGGCGCGTTGTCTTCCTACTACCAAGCCCATATGCACACCCGCCAGTCTCCCACTTTGGCGGAACTCATCTCCTTAATCGGTCACTCGACCTTGCTCCTCATACTTGGCCTTCTAGAAATTTTAAGCACCGCCTGGCACTTCCCACATGTCCTTCCTCACACTTTGCTGCTAAATTGTTACCTTAAATAACAACTATCTTCGTGGCACTTGAAACCACCATTGCTACTAACTTTAAACCTTTCCAAAGGTCATCTTTATCCAGCCGTCAACATAAGAAATTTTGATTCGATCTTAAACCACCGCATCATGCGATATCTGACAGTTGTACCTCCAATATTATTTCAGAATAGCCTGCCATAAAGGCGAATTGTAGCAGATTATAATGCCAACAACTTAGTACGTTCAATCAGGACCACGACACCCTCTCACAAAAGAAAGCTCAACCATCCTTGCAAATACCAAGCCTCATTACTTCCACCAGCACACACCTGACCATCCATAGTTCGATTGACTTTCCCCTGCCGGGAATAAAATATTGAAACCCTTGATTACACGCTGAGTAAACCCCCCTTCAATTTATTCACTGCCCCGACACGTGGGCAACACCCTACCATTACAACAACACTATGGAATAATCGCTCATAAGCATCATGGCAACTTGTGCCTAGCCGCAAGGCTCTTAGAAGTTCTTTTACTGAGCTGAAACAATAGAATATCCTTCCAAAGTGCGACTATAATAGTCCAATCAACTATACCGGGAAAATCATCCCGCACCACATTTGTAGTGCCATTACAATCCTTCAATTTTCAATTTATAACAAGCGCTCACGTAAGATTGAGTAGGAAGAAATCAAAGGCATAAGCCTCAAAAGGAATCGAACCGCACGAAAAGGAAATCAAGAAGGTAAGTACTCCTAACAGCCCTGGAACCTCCCGGGGATAAGTACACACGTCTCCATACCGATCTGTGAGACTCTACTAGACTTGCTCATGACTCGTGAGACCGACGGGAACCTAGTGCTCTGATACCATGTTGTCACGACCCAAAATTCACTTAGGGTCGTGGTGGCGCCGGACACCTCTGTCAAGCCAACCAACTAGATTATCAATTAATTCCTCTTTTAATACTTTTGAAAATCTAAGGTTTTTCCTTCCATTTTCATAAATAAAAGTTCACTACTTGAATTTAAATTTAAATAATAACAATTAGTACAAA
>MU678746.1:60196-75893 GCA_026770625.1 Nicotiana glauca
TGTAGTATGAGTACGTAATCAACGTGTACTCAGTGAGTATCCTGCCTAATCCCGAAGGGGTAGAGACGAGATGGCCAACTCCGACACTCACTAGAGGTCAATTAGAAATATTCTATAAGTGCGAGGAAAATCATGGATTTGTATAGAAGTTCTGATTGTGAAGCCAGAAAAATAGGTAAACACCTTTAACAATAAATCCAGGGCTTCTAAAGTTTGTTCTTTATTATCTTATCAGTTTATATCAAGCCACGTAGGGCCCATTCCACCTTTACAATTTTCAAGTAACAGATAAACACGCGCAAATCATGCTGAGGTCGATGGCCCACTCCAACAGAAATGTAAATTGTGCATTGCCGAGGGTCGAGCGGCACGAACCATAGATGCATCTATTCTCACCGAGGCGTTCGGCCCGTTCCATAAATAAACACATATCCTACTCGCGAATCATCCATGCGACGCACACACACATAAAATACATGCTCAATCAGTCAAATAAGAACTTATCGGGGAATGTTTATTCAAATAAAACCAATTCTCCTTTAACAATTTAACAAATGAAGTTTAATCCTTTTAGAAATTTACTTACTAATTCGATGTGAGTAAACAATTCGAGCTACCGATGGTTTCACAATTAATCCACGTGCAACATGCTTTTGGGTCCTAACTACCCGGACAATAGCATAATAGTAGCTACGCATGGAATCTCGTCACCTCGTGCGTACGTAGGCCCCACAAATAGGAGCACATAATCAATGACTTCACCTATGGGGTAAATTCCCCCTTACAAGATTAGAAAGGAGACTCACCTTGCTCCGAAGACTCAAAACCGACATTCTACATTCTTCAGAGGACTCCAATTGATGCATCACATTCCAAGACTAGCCAATGGCTATGCAAATCCATTAATATATGCTCAAATATTCATTACAACTAATTTATAGCAATTTCTAACCCTGATTGGAAAGTCGACCAAAACGCCCTCGGGCCCACGGGCCCGAAATCCAAAACTTTTCGAAGATAAAGTTTAACCATAACCTTAGGAACAAGCATATATAATTTTCTCTTAATTACATACTCAAAATCGTAATCAAAATCCAAGATTTCTAATTTCCTAGGTTTTCAACCAAAACCCCAAATTTACACTAATCTTTATACTTAAATCCATACATAATTGATATATTTAACACAAAAGTGATGGGGATAACTTACCTTGAGATTGACGACGAAAATACGCTCCTTGAAGCTCTCCAAAATCGCCCCAAGCCATGAGAAATATGAGAGAAATGGACAATCCCCGACTTTAAATTAACCTTCTGCCTCCAGGGATTTTTGCTTCTGCGGAAATAATCCCGCTTCCGCGATCCCGCTTTTGCGGAAAATGTTCCGCCTCTGCGGTCCCTAGGCTCAAGCCCAATTTCACTTCTGCGATAAGCCAAGCGCTTATGCAGTTCCGCATCAGTGAATCAAGGGCCGCTTCTGCGGTCCTGGCTGCCCTCGCCCTCGTCCGCTTCTGCGGCTTCGTCTTCGCTTATGTGGTCCCATTTCCGCAGAAGCGGAAATACCAGATACCAGTTGCCTCAGCATTCTTCAAACTCCGGATTCGATCCGTTAGCCACCCGAAATCCACCCGAGTACCAGCCAGTCCCAAAACACATTACGGACTTGCTCGAGGCCTCAAATCATAACAAACAATGCTAAAACCATGAATTACACCCTGGTTTAAGCTGTATGAACTTTGAACTTTCCAACTTCTTTTTCCAATGTTTAAACCTATCGAATCACGCCGATTGACCTCAAATTTTACACACAAATCATATTCGACATTACGAACCTACTCCAACTTTCGGAATCGGATTCCGACCAAGATATCAAAAAGTCAACCTCTGGTCAAACTTCTCAGAAACCTTAAAATTCTAACTTTAGCCAAATTGCTCCAAAAGGACCTACGGACCTCCGAATTCACTTTCGACCACGCTACCAACTCCAGAATCACCATACGGAGCTATTCACAGCCTTGAAATCCCAAACGGACATTGATAACGCTGAAATGCACTCCGAGCCAAACTTAAGAAATTTCTCCCAAACTTCTAACTTCCACAATAGGCGCCAAAACGCTCCCGGGTTATCCAAAACCCGAACTGGGCATACACCCAAGTCCGATATCATCATACAAAACTACTGGAACCTTTAGATCCCGATTCTGAGGTCGCTTACTCAAAAATACAATCCTAGTTCATTCTTTCAACTTTAATCTTCTCAAATGAGAATTTTCATTTAAAATTTAACTCCGATCTTCCTAAATTTAAATTCCGACCATGCGAACAAGTCACAATACCTGAAATGAAGTTGCTCATAGCCTCAGACTGATGAACGACGCTCTAGGGCTCAAAACGACCGGTCGGGTCATTACAAATGCCAGGGCCAATGTCTCAAGGTGAGGGTACCTTATCTCGACATCGACTAAGGTTTTGCTAATGTAATAAATTGGAGATTGTGTACCTTTGTTTTCTCGTACTAGGCTTACTGCAACTTCAAAAATCACTAGGTACACTAGGAGTCACGCACCCAGATCTGCTTTGAGGAGTAACAGGGGTAAGGATAGGTACACTTTTAGTTTTCATAAGGCGTCAATACATTAAGCAATTCATTGTAGCTTGTTATCTTTCCTTAATACATTAAGAACTTTTGGCACCTGTCTGACGGTCGTGAGATGAACCTCGACAGGGTAGCTATTCGCCCTGTCAATTTTTGTACCTGCGTTTGCTGGTTAATATCTCTGGTATTCCTTCGATAGTGCATCTTTAGGGATGCAATTCCATCCCATATCGTCTCAATATTTTGAATGCTTCTTTGAGATGACCAATGTGTTCCTCCTTCCTTTTTGACTTCACCAACATGTCGTCGATGTAGACCTCTATAGTCTTTTTGAGTTGTTATTTGAACATCTTGGAGACTAACCTCTAATAAATTGCCCTTACATTTTTGAGTCCGAATGGAATGACCTTGTAGCAGTACATTCCTAGGTGAGTGACTAATGTGATTTTTTCTTGGTCTTCTTCTGCCATAGAATTTGGTTGTGTTGATACCCAATTTTTCCCTAAGTATTTTTTTTATATACACCCAAATCTTTCCAAAATAGCATATTGGTGCATATATAGGCCCACCTAAAAAATTTGGCATTTTGAATGATTTTTAAAACCAAATGTTGCCTATTTTGATACAACAAAATCCAATAGTTGTTTCCAAAATTATCACTCTTGGTGAATAATTTATTTCATTCTCACATTTACACCAAAATATAATTAAGGTAATTTTTGCATGATTTTACAAGTACATTTGGTATTTTTAAAGCTAAATTGCATACAATTGCAATTATAGCCTACCTTGCAATTTATAGCATTTTACGTTTATAAAATTAGTCCCAACATTTTTTAATTAATATTTATATAATACTTATTTACCTAGTACATTTAATTTATTTTTAAAATCAGTACTACTATTTTATTAAATTAAAAAGGAAAAAACTAGCTATTTACCTTATGGCACCATTTACATTTCAATCATAGCCACATTGCATCCCTAATTTGAATCCAAAGTTACCCAACCCAAGTTCAAATTAACCCAACCCCTGACCCGCCTACCCGATCCACCCGATTTCCTATTCAATCTAGGCTGTTGATCTAAATGATCAACGACCACCCTTCATTCTTTCCTTTTTAATTTACCAAACCCCCCAACCCTAATTCATTTCTTCTCAACCGCCGCCTCTGAATCCTCTCCTCTCTCAACTCTCTCTCAACACCACCTCAAACCCTAGCCGCCGCCTCTCATCGGAGCCCTAATTTATGGCTCCTCAGGCTCATCGGAGGCCTATCTAGCCTCTCATGGCTTCTGTGTGCTCACTTCTAAAGGTCCAACGACCAGATCTTGAAGGGTTCCGACCACGCCTTTGTTCGATGACTGTTCTCTGGTCGTCTTCAACCCTTTTCCGGCCAGCCATGTCTATTTGAGCTCGATCTTCGACTTCTCTGCTCAGATCGATGGTTTCCAAAACATATCTCTTCTATTGGGTTTCTTACGAAACCCTGATCTCTGAGGTTCCTTCGATTTACTTTAGATCTATTCTGGATCTATGTGTGTGTGAACCTTCGATGCGTTTTTCTCAAAGATTCTTTAAAGTTTGCTTTTAGAAACTCTTATTTCCTCAACTAGGGTTTCATGTTATTTTATCTCGAACATCTCTTCTCTGAATCTTGACAGGTTTTTACTTTGTTTGTTTGTATTATCTTGTATCTTAATTCGCATGTTGAAAAGCCTAATTTTCTTGGGGATTTTATTTGAGCTTCCTGGTCTGCTTGTTAATGGTTGTTTGATTCACCTTATTTTTATCTGAGTAGCATGTTAAAAACACTAATTTTGGGCTCTTGTTTGAGTTTCTTTGTGTTATTCATCTGATTTAGCAAGAGTGAAAACCCTAATTTTAGGGTTTATCCGAGATTCTAAACTTGTTTGACTGGTCATCTCCTCTAAACTTGTTTGTTTCTCCAAAACCCTAGTTTCTTTGGGGGCTATTCAATTTCTTTGAATTTGTTTGTGCAATTCGCCTATTGAAATTGCAGTGTGCTTCAATGCTCTTGACTATTTTGGTTCTGAGTTCTTTGCATGCTTCTGATCTTCTTCTCTATTGTTAAGCACTGAAACTTGACTATCATATCTTCTAGTTACTGCTACATGCTATTATTTTGCCACAATTTAGCTTCACATGCCTATTATTTGTACATCCATGTATATATATACCGAGTTCTTTCTGTAACTTGTGAGTGATTTTTCAAAAAACTTTCCTTAGTGTAATTCTGATTACACTCTTATAATTGATTCTTTTCTTTATTGTCTTGATTTCCATTGTTTCTTGGACGTGTTTGAATTTTTTTTCTTTCGACCCTGCTTTTGTACTCAAGCTGATTGATCCCATTACCTTAATTACATTATTATGGGATTCTTACAAACCTTTCCTTAATTAAGGTCTAATGAACCTAACCCCTAATACATGTGGTGTACTCGTACTATGCTGAAATTCTTTCCTTATTTGTCATGTCCATCCCTGCGTGATTTCTTTCCTTGTTTAACATCTGCATGCTACCGTTTGATTTAATTCCTTAATTAAAGGAAGTCTTTGATGTTGATTTGATTTTAATTGACACTTGTTCCCCTAATTATTGCTGAACTGCAATCCTTGCCTTATTTTTTCTGCCTGTTTTTACACTATAAATACTCTCCTCCTTTCTCTTTGAACACACACGAACCCAGAACACCATCTGACTTCACAATTCACTTATACTCTCCCTCTTTCTGATACTTGCATTGCTATGGACTGTTTGCTTTCTTCTGCATTCTTTGCCTCTATACTGGTATGTCTCAATTGGTTTACATGCTTCAACAACAATTTGTTTAATTCTGCCCATTTGTTTCCCCTTTTTTTTTTTACAGTTCAGTATTTAAATAATGTTTACAATTGTTTGTTTGTTGCGAATTTGATACCTTATGAATTCCCTTACCCCTTTGCATGTGAGTTATTGTTCAGGGCATAGCAACACTCCA
This sequence comes from Nicotiana glauca, assembly GCA_026770625.1. NCBI lineage: Eukaryota > Viridiplantae > Streptophyta > Magnoliopsida > Solanales > Solanaceae > Nicotiana > Nicotiana glauca. The sequence goes on from MU678746.1 coordinate 65,795, forward strand.
ATATTGTTGTCTATGATCCTGAACTGGGTTCTTTTAATCCCTAACTCAACCAATTCCCATTCCCTTCCCCTTTTATGTGCTTGAACCCTGGACTGGGTCTGGTAGTGTCCTAATCATTATCCAGATTTTTGTCTGACCTTTAAAAGGCTTGTTCCTAACTTGTTCAACTAAACAAGTGGTCAGGGGTGTGCCAGCCTACTTTATGGCAAGGTATGACCACCACCTGTCATGGCCCCCTAATTCCCTTTCACTTTGCACTTATTCCTAGCTATAAGTTCTGCCCCTCTCTTGCAAGCCATGCTTTGGGACCCCTGAGCTCCCTCTAAACTTGGATGCCTGAGAGTTGGTTTTTCCACACTGCATTGTTTCTAATTCTAACGGTATCGGGGGTGTAAGCAATGCCTGGGATCCCTGAGATTCCTTGGAACTTCGAAATACCATGGATAATGAGAAGGCTTTGGAAATCTGGATCCCAGAGTTGGTTAAATACATATTATTGGACATCAAGATTGAATTAGGCTGCTTGGATCCATATGTTAGCTTTTGATGTATCTTTAATTTTCAGTTTGATTTATTGAATTGTAATAATTTTGTATGAAACTTGGGGAATATAGTAAAAGGGTGTGGGAGGGGTCTTTACTTTCTTGCATCCAAAGGGTAGAAATCATGATTTAGGACTTTACTTTTTAATCAAACTAGAAATCTTGCGTATAGGGGCTCGAATACTGATTTCATCACATAGAGACCATGCCTATAGGATTTATCACTTAACTCCTAGAAAGCATGTTTATAGGATTTAATCCTCATATTCTGTAACTATGCATCACGAGTGTAAATTCCCTGAAAATTGTAAGATATCATGCCTATAGGATATCCATATTCATCAGGCAAATTTAGGAAGCATCTTTTCACAAGTTCATTAACCAGTGCTAAAAAACATAGGTATCATGCCAATAGGATTTTTCCATCAAACTCGTTGGCTCTTTAAAAGCAGTAATAATTGGTTTATTGTTTCCTAAACACCTAACGTAGTAACGTTTTCAAAATTTTAACCTTTGATAAAACTCTTTTAAACCATTGTGTATTTGTCCCAAAAATCGAGTTTTCTTCAAATTTGCCTATCTTTTCTAACACAGCTTCTCTAATATTCTGCCTAAATGCATTTCATTTAAAAACAATCCCTGAACTCGTTGTTTAAATCAATTCCGCAATTTACTCTTTAAAGTTTGTCTCTTCTAGATTTCAATAATTACTCTTTTTGCGTGTGCAATTAAAACAGTCCTCCGACCCTTTTAAAATGTATTTGTTGTCCTAAGTCTGCAGTCCCCCTTTTTCTTTTTTTTTAAAAAACACCTCTGAATTAGTTACCTTCTACAAATCAGTGCTTTTCTGTAAATACTTTAATATCCGACAACTATATCCAAGTTTACTAATGCATACTTCTTGTCTAAATCAATGTGTTGAACCAGTCCGCTCGCTGCGTAATTTTAATCCACAACCAAACCAGTATTTGTTAATGCATGCTAAACTAAATGATTGTTTGATTTCTGGGGTTAATTTGAGCCTTGTATGACTGTTTGTTCTCCCCTTTTACTTGCTACTTGTTTTGAATGTCGCAACTAGAATTTTATCCTTTAAAACACAATAAAGGCCCCATCCCTTTCTCCCCTTTTAGGATTAGAACACCCCGGGACTGATAGTTTGGGACGGGTAATAGCATGTAGTAGGTAAATGATACCCTTTCGTGCTTTAATACCTAAACGGGTGGGACGGGTAGACATGGAGATGATGATTACACGATAACAATATGCGTACAATCAGGTACCGGTGTTGTGCGAATGATCCATGTAATATATAAACCTAGGACCCCTTCCCTCTTTATTAGTTTGTTATTTTCGGATTTTTCAAAAGTTGCCCAAAACCTTTTTCAAACTTCCGTTTTTGTTTATTTCCCTAAGTTATTTGCATCGTTATTTGATCTCTCCCCTCATTGAGTATCTCTTCTTAAATTGCAAAACTGTTATCTTCTAAATTTCAGCATCTTTAATTTTTTTATTTTTGTAACAGTTTTCCCGTATTTGCAATGCTTTCTTGTTTACCTATTTGCTTGCATTTAAAGACACAATTGTTGCATGGCCGGGAACCACACTAGTGGATCTCGAAGGGTGCCTAACACCTTCCCCTCGGGATAATTTCAAGCCCTTACCCAACTCTGGTTTTCATCTTTAATTCTTCTTAAAGTGTCCTAATGCACTATAATCATTAGGTGGCGACTCTCCAAAATCCAAAACCCAACTCCCAAATGGGAATAGAGTTGTCTTCCCGAATGTCGTGAACTCGATTCCGCGAGGAAAAAAGGGGGCGTTGACAGCATGGCGACTCTGCTGGGGATTCTTTAGGCTTTTACCACTGCATGCTATATGTGACTTTACCGCTTTCTTTATTGCTTTTGTTTAATGCCTTTATTTGAAACTGACTTCTTTCTTTTGTTTCTTTTTCTTTAATTACTTTCATTTACCGCTTTTCCATCAATTCGGTTGTAATTTTTTGAGCAATCATTGTAGACTTTATTGTATGAACGTGAAAATACATGTCAATATGTTTCATTCTTGTAAACTGCATTTTCAATATCATATTCCACTCGTGCCAAACAAATACTATAGCAACTCTTATAATGAGTGGTTGTGCGCTTCCAATACTCTCACCCCTTAAATTTGGCAAAGGCATATTTGCGGTAAAACCAGTCAATCAGCGATGCAGTCGACGGTTCCGTACCAATCCATCTTGAGTTGTCCTCTCAAGGGTACCTTGTCTAATAATCCAATAGAAACCTTATTCCATTTAAATTGTACATGCATCATGGTCAAACCTAGCCGAGTCAGTTATGTTGTCCGCATAATGACTCATTAAGATAGCCTTGTCCAAAGTCCATCGAGTTTCCTTGAAACCCAATCAGGCACCTCCATGTTCTGTTCATTTATTTGGAGAACTAAATGCTTGCTATGCTAATTATTGGTTTAAATAGTCGAGTCCGGTGGGGTAAGGGCCAAACGCTCTATTTGGCAGAAAATGAGGCACGAAGTCCCCATATTTGGCATGGTAACCAACATTTATCCAAGGCTGCTAAATTGGTGGAAAGACCTCCACTCCAGTGATCAGACGCTCATCCGCAAATACTTAGGGAATTTGCCTTCACTTCTTGAGAACCAGTCTGATGACAAAATCATAGAGGCTGCAAAGGAAATGCAGGCGAACATCCAGCCCGAGTTTATTTGCTACTAGGACTACGTGAGCTGGTGAAACTGTTCGAGGGAGACAAAGATGTCAAATCTGGGGAAGGTCCTTTTGGGACCAAGTAGTTGAGAGTCTTTGTATTTTTGATGTAATAAGGCCAATGGCCATTAGTGATATTTTACTTTCTATTATTTAGCATCGTTTTGGATTCGTCTTATTTTTATCAATAAAATGAGGCATTTAGCATTATAAGTTCTCCAAAATTATTTGTCGCTAGGCCTACCTCGGGCACAACGAGGCACCCAATTTAGGACACAATTTATATTCTTGCACTATGTGTTTAAATATCGCAACATTTTCTCCTCATAATCTTTACTAACTTGTTTTATTCCCCTTCCCCAAAGGTTAGCGTGCACTCTGGCATGATCATCTTAAGAAGAAGGGCACATCTCAATAATTGGACTATCAGAACCACCAGGGCCCAGAAAGCTTCGGGGTAGCAAGGCTAAACAAAAGCACCATGCATCTCATTTTACTTTTTACTAGCTAATTTTCTTTCCGCATTGTCTTTAATTTTGAAAAGAGCTCCAATGTTCCAAACAATTATGAATTTAACTAAAGCATTTCAGTTTATCATATATCTTGCTCTTATTATTTTCTCTATCATTTACTCTATTTTTACACAGCATTACTATTACTTACCTTGACGATGAACCAACGATTATGACTTGCAATGAAACAATGCAACAGACAGATATAGATTCAGAATAAGATGAGATACCTGAAGAGGTCGTCAGAGAGGTCGATAATTTTGAAAATAGACCTAAGTCCAACCTGGAAGAAACTGAGGTCATTAATTTGGGAGATATGGAAAATGTCAAAGAAACTCGCATCAGCGTTCACTTGTCGCCATCAGAGAAGAAAGAATATACAGAATTTTTAAAAGAATATGAGGACATATTCGCCTGGTCGTACGATGATATGACTGGTCTCAGCACGACCATTGTAGCTCATAAGTTGCCAACAGATCCAGCCTATCCACCGGTAAAGCAGAAGCTCAAAAAATTCAAGCCCGACATGAGTTAGAAAATCAAAGAAGAGGTTACAAAGCAAGTCAAAGCTAAGGTTCTCAAAGTGGTAGAGTATCCAACATGGCTAGCCAACATCGTGCCGGTACCAAAGAAGGACGGGAAGGTTAGAATCTGTGTCGACTATTGGGATCTCAACCGGGCCAGTCCCAAAGATGACTTTCCCTTGCCAAACATACACATTCTTATCGTCAACTGTGCCAAGCATGAGCTGCAGTCTTTTGTTGATTGTTTTGCCGAATATCATCAAATATGGATGGATGAGGAAGATGCAGAGAAAACGTCTTTTATCACACCGTGGGGAATGTATTGTTACAAAATGATGCCATTTAGATTGAAGAATGATGGCGCCACCTATATGAGAGCCATGACTACTATCTTTCACGACATGATACACAAGGAGATCGAGGTATATGTGGACGACGTCATCATCAAATCCAAGAAAGCCATTGATCATATGGAAGATCTGACAAAGTTCTTCAACAGACAGAGATGGTATAATCTGAAACTAAATCGCGTCAAGTGTGCATTCGGGGTTCCTACCAGAAACTACTGGGTTTCATCGTGAGCCGTCAAGGGATAGAATTGGACCCGTCAAAGGTCAAAGCCATTCAAGAATTGCCACCGCCAAAGAACAAGAAGGACGTGATGAGTTTCTTAGGAAGACTCAATTATATCAGCCGACTCATAGCCCAGTCCACAGTCATTTGTGAACCCATCTTTAAAATGCTGAAGAAAGACGCTGCTACTAGATGGACCGATGAATGTCATAAAGCCTTCGACAGAGTCAAGGAATACCTGTCAATGCCGCCAGTATTGGTTCCGCCCGAGCCAGGAAGGCCTCTATTGCTTTATCTTGCGGTTTTGGATGGAGCATTCGGTTCTGTTCTGGGACAACATGATGAAACAGGGAGAAAGGAGCAAGCCATCTACTATTTCAGTAAGAAGTTCACCCCGTACGAGGCCCGGTATTCTCTATTGGAGCGCAACCATTGTGCTCTGACTTGGGTAGCCCAAAAATTGAGGCATTATTTCTGTGCCTACACTACTTATCTCATATCCAGGATGGACCCGTTGAAATATATCTTCCAGAAGCCCATGCCCACTGGCAAGCTCGCCAAGTGGCAAATCTTGTTGAGTGAATTCGACATTGTTTACATGACCCAGAAAGCAATCAAAGGCCAAGCCATAGCAGATCACCTTGCCGAGAACCCTATTGGGGGAAAATACAAACCCCTGAAAACGTATTTTCCTGATGAAGAAGTGTCCTTTGTAGGAGAAGATATTGCAGAATCCTACAATGGTTGGAGGTTGTTTTTCGATGGGGCCACAAATTTCAAAGGAGTTGGCATAGGAGCAGTCCTAGTATCAGAGACCGACTAGCATTACCCGGTATCCGCCATGCTCATGTTCCATTGCACAAATAATATGGCTGAATACGAAGCTTGCATCCTGGGGTTCAAGATGGCCATTGATATGAACATTCAAGAGTTATTAGTGATCGGGGACTTAGACCTGCTCATACATCAAGTTCGAGAAGAATGGGCCACCAAAAACTCTAAGATACTTCCCTACCTGCATCACATACAGGAGTTGAGGAAAATATTCACAAAGATAGAATTTCAGCACGTCCCCAGGATCTAGAACGAGTTCTCTGATGCATTAGCCACATTATCATCCATGATCCAGCATCCAGACACGAATTTCATTGATCCCATAACAGTAAAGATTTATGATCATCCAGCTTATTGTGCTCACGTTGAGGAAGAAGCAGACGAAAAACCATGGTTCAACGACATCAAGGAGTACTTGAAAATAAAAGAATAACCAGAACTTGCCAACGCTGCTCAAAAGTGCACGCTCCGGAGATTATCCAACAACTTCTTTCATAGTGGAGGAATCATGTACAGAAGGACTCCCGATTTGGGTTTGCTAAGGTGTGTCGAAGCAGAAGAAGAATCCAGACTATTGGACGAAGTGCACGCAGGGACATGCGGGCCGCACATGAATGGGTTTATCTTAGCAAAGAAGATACTCCGAGCAGGGTATTTTTGGATGACTATGGAAAAAGACTGTATCCAACATGTTCGCAAATGCCATCGCTGTCAGATACATGCAGACATGATAAAGGTGCCTCCAAACGAGCTCACTGCAACAAGCTCACCGTGGCCATTTGCCGCCTGGGGGATGGATGTCATTGGACCAATCGAGCCCGCCGCATCAAACGGGCACAGGTTTATCCTGGTGGCAGTTGATTATTTTTCAAAATTGGTTAAAGTAGCGTCATACAAAGCAGTGACTAAGAAAGTTGTGGTAGATATCAACTTTGATCGTATTATTTGCCGATTCGGAATTCCGGAATCAATCATCACTGATAATGGTTCCAATCTCAACAGTAAATTGATGAAAGCAATGTGTGAGGCATTCAAGATCAAACACAAGAATTCTACAGCCTACGGGCCTCAGATGAATGGAGTTGTAGAAGCAGCCAACAAGAATATCAAGAAGATACAAAGGAAGATGGTCAAAAGTCACAAACAATGGCATGAGAAGTTATCATTTACATTACTGGGATACCGCACCACGGTTCGCACGTCGACCGGAGCAACTCCCTACTTGCTGGTTTATGGTATAGAAGCGGTCATCCCCGCCGAGGTAGAAATCCCTTCCTTGAGAATCATACAAGTAGCAGAGTTGGACGACGCGGAATGGGTGAAAGGACGCTACGAGCAGTTAGCCCTTATAGATGGGAAGAGGATGAATGCAGTTTGCCACGGTCAGTTGTATCAGAACAGAATGTCCAGAGCCTTCAACAAAAGAGTTAAGCCAAGGAAGTTTACACCGGGGCAGCTGGTGTTGAAGAAATTATTCCCACATCAAGAGGAAGCCGAGGGAAAATTGTCTCCCAACTGGCAAGGTCTGTACATGGTTTACCAGGTTCTAACCGGAGGAGCCCTTATTCTTGCAGAAATGGATGGAGAAGTCTCACCAAAGCCAATCAATTCAGATGCAGTAAAACGATATTATGTCTAATCACCTTTGATTGCTTTATGATATAATTTGAACTACGCTTGACCTGATACCCGTTTAAGAGGGGATACGTAGGCAGCCCTATGGGTTCGGTCATGATTTAATAAAATTTTCATTTCCCACTTACTATTGGAACTGGGGCAGAATTTTGAGGAGAACCCTAAAAATTCCAAAGTTAATCTTTAGCCACTCATCGCCAGGGAGGTCACTTCAGTAAACTGGGGCAGAATTTTGAGGACGACCCTCAAAATTCCGAAGTTGATTCTTCAGTCATTCAGCGCAACCGTCAGAAGTTCCAGCCTAGTAAACTGGGGCAGAATTTTAAGGAGGACCCTCAAAATTCTGGAGCAAGAAAGGTTGTAATGCTTTGAACCACGTCGCAGTCGTTGGTTCATTTAAACAAAACTATTTTCTACTTACGTTATATTTGTTAAATCATACATAACCATGATAGCTTCTGTTTAGCAATGCTACCCCATAATGCACGACGACAGAAGCTACGGAAGAATGAACTAACCTTCCCCCTTTAAAAAACTCACAATTTTCTTTGGATGCAGGCACCCAATCACAAAGTTACCAAACATGTTACGCAACCACATCGAACCGTCGTGCCTATTCGCATTTGCTATCCGCACGCAATGACCCCAACAGCCGCAATATCACGATCAGCTATCAGCTAAAAATTTTTTGTTCCTACTATTCGCTTTTATCTTATTGCATAAGGCTACTTTTCTGCCTTCCGAGACTAAGAGTTGTCTCCATCTACATTTCCTGCATTGCATAAGGCTACTTTTCTGCCTTCTGAGACTAAGCGTTGTCTCCATCTGCATCTCCTGCATTGCATAAGGCTACTTTTCTGCCTCCCGAGACTAAGCGTTATCTTCATCTGTATTTCCTGCATTGCATAAGGCTACTTTTCTTCCTCCCGAGACTAAGCGTTGTCTGCATCTGAATTTCCTGTATTGCATAAGGCTACTTTCTGCCTTCCGAGACTAAGCGTTGTCTCCATCTGCATTTCCTACATTTCATAAGCTACCTTTCTGCCTTCCGAGACTACGCGTTGTCTCCATCCTGCATTATCTGCATAAGGCTACCTTTCTGCCTTCCGAGACTTAGCGTTGTCTCCATTTGCATTGCATAAGGCTACCTTTCTTCCTTTCGAGACTAAGTGTTATCTCCATCCTGCATTACCTGTATAAGGCTACCTTTCTACCTTCCGAGACTAAACATTGTCTCCATTTTCATGGCCGAAATATCGGCACTTTATTTCTCTTGCATTGCTGAAATATCGCTACCTTTTACTTACGTCCTGCAATCGGCTGAAATATCGCTATTTACATTCTTTTGCATCGGCTGAAACAACGTGAAACTTTATTTAAATTCTACATCGGCTGAAAGATCGCCAGTTCATATTTAAATGTCCACCATAATCTATACCAATGTTTTCGGTCGACTGAAATATCACCATTTACATTCTTTTACATCGGCTGAAACATCACCAAACTTTATTTAACTTCTCCATCGGTTGAAATATCACGATTTACACTTTTTGCATCGGCTGAAATTTCGCCAAACAATTATTTAAATTCTCTATTGGCTGGAACATTGCCAGTTTATTTAAATTTTTGTCGGCTGAAATATCGCCATTTACATTTTTTGCATCGGCTGAAATACTGCCAAATCTTGCATCTCATGGGCTGAAATATCAACAAACTTTCCAAAGGCGTCATCGTTCGGAGGCATCATCCTCGTAGCCCAAGAACACCATGCCATGGCCCGAGAACCCCACTTTATATCCTGCACATCAATATTCAAAGGCATCATGGTTCGGAGGCACCATCATCATAGCCCGAGAACACCATTTGATAGCCTGCGAATCCTTTAATTTTGCGCTTCATTGCCCAGGAGATCACGGTCCGAGGACGTCATCCTAACCGTCCAAAGACAGCATGCATGGTCCAATAGGAACTTCCATCATGTTTAAGTTTATACACGATATACGTCTATATTGCTCACTTGCATGTACACCGGTTAGCAATGACCGTCTCAGCAGGAGCGATCCCGCTCCGGTTCTTGCAGCCGATCAGCTTCAAAATACCTCTTGCCTCCCCCAAACATCGTGTCCGTCCTTCCAAATCGCCATCGGCATGTTCCGTCAATGGTTCCTGAACTACATACGGCCTGATTCCTGCAAAACCAGGGATGCGTAGATAGCTTAGAAACCAAAGCTCGGTCAAATTCTTTTCAAATTGCTGCTTCCGGTCAAAATTGGCCATCATATCTTTACCCGACAACTCTTTCATCCTTCCCGGGTAAAGAGGGGCAGCTATTGATACCCAATTTTTCCCTAAGTATTTTTTTATATGCACCCAAATATTTCCAAATAGCATATTGGTGCATATATAAGCACAACAAAAAAAATTGGCATTTTGAATGATTTTTAAAACCAATTTGTTGCCTATTTTGATACAACAAAATCCAATAATTGTTTCCAAAATTATCACTCTTGGTGAATAATTTATTTCATTCTCACATTTACACCAAAATATTATTAAGGTAATTTTTGCATATTTTTACAAGTACTCTCTCTCAACACCACCACAAACCCTAGGCGTCGCCTCTCATCGGAGCCCTAATCTATGGCTCCTCAGGCTCATCGGAGGCCTATCTAGCCTCTCATGGCTTCTGTGTGCTCACTTCTAAAGGTCCAACGACCAGATCTTGAAGGGTTCCGACCAAGCCTTTGT
>MU678746.1:77435-97904 GCA_026770625.1 Nicotiana glauca
TCGATCTTCGACTTCTCTGCTCAGATCGATGGTTTCCAAAGCCTATCTCGTCTCTTGGGTTTTTTACGAAACCCTAATCTCTGAGGTTCCTTCGATTTACTTTAGATCTGTTCTGGATCTATGTGTGTGTGTGAACCTTCTATGCATTTTTCTCAAAGATTCTTTAATTTTTGCTTGTAGAAACTCTTATTTCCTCAAGTAGGGTTTCATGTTATTTTGTCTCGAACATCTCTTCTCTAAATCTCGACAGGTTTTTACTGTGTTTGTTTGTATTATCTTCTATCTGAATTCGCATGCTGAAAACCCTAATTTTCTTGGGGATTTTTTTTGAGTTTCCTGGTCTGCTTGTTAATGGTTGTTTGATTCACCTTATTTTTATCTGGGTAGCATGTTAAAAACCCTAATTTTGGGGTCTTGTTTGAGTTTCTATGTGTTATTCATCTTATTTAGCATGAGTGAAAACCATAATTTTGGGGTTTATCCAAGATTCTAAAGTTGTTTGACTGCTCATCTCCTCTAAACTCGTTTGTTTTTCGAAAACCCTAGTTTCTTTGGGGGCTATTTAATTTCTTTGAATTTGTTTGTGCAACTCGCCTGTTGAAATTGCAGTGTGCTTCAATGCTCTTGACTATTTTGGTTCTGAGTTCTTTGCATACTTCTGATCTTCTTCTCTATTGTTAAGCACTGAAACTTGACTATCATGCCTTCTAGTTACTGCTACATGCTATTATTTTGCTACAATTTAGCTTCACATGCCTATTATTTGTACATCCATGTATATATATACTGAGTTCTTTCTGTAACTTGTGAGTGATTTTTCAAAAAACTTTCCTTAGTGTGATTCTGATTACACTCTTATAATTGATTCTTTCCTTTATTGTCTTGATTCCCATTGTTTCTTGGACGTGTTTGAAATGTTTTCCTTTTGACCCTGCTTTTCAACTTAAGCTGATTGATCCTATTACCTTAATTACATTAGTATGGGATTCTTACAAACCTTTCCTTAATTAAGGTCTAATGAACCTAACCTCTAATACATGTGGTGTACTCGTACTATGCTGAAAGTCTTTCCTTATTTTACATGTCCAGCCCTACGTGATTTATTTCCTTGTTTAACACCCGCATGCTACCGTTTGATTTAATTCCTTAATTAAAGGAAGTCTTTGATGCTGATTTGATTTTAATTGACACTTGTTCCCCTAATTATTACTGAACTACAATCCTTGCCTTATTTTTTCTGCCTGTTTTTACACTATAAATACTCTCCTCCTTTCCATTTGAACACACACGAACCCAGAACACCATCTGACTTTGCAATTCATTTATACTCTCCCTCTTTCTGATACTTGCATTGCTGTGGACTGTTTGCTTTCTTCTGCATTCTTTGCCTCTATACTGGTATGTCTCAATTGGTTTACATGCTCCAACAGCAATGTGTTTAATTCTGCCCATTTGTTTCCCCCTATTTTTTACAGTTCAGTATTTAAATAATGTGTACAATTGTTTGTTTGTTGCGAATTTGATATATGAATTCCCTTAACCCTTACCCCTTTGCATGTGAGTTACTGTTCAGGGCATAGCAACACTCCAATATTGTTATCTATGATCCTAAACTGGGTTCTTATAATCCCTAACTCAACTAATTCCCATTCCCTTTCCCCTTTTATGTGCTTGAGCCCTGGACTCGGGTCTGATAGTGTCCTAATCACTATCCAGATTTTTGTCTGACCTTTAAAAAGCCTGTTCCTAACTTGTTCAACTAAACAAGTGGTCAGGGGTGTGCTAGCCTACTTTATGGCTAGGTATGACCACTACCTGTCATGGCCCCCTAATTCCCTTTCACTTTGCACTTATTTCTAGCTATAAGTTCTGCCCCACTCTTGCAAGCCATGCTTTGGGACCTCTGAGCTCCCTCTGAACTTAGATGCCTGAGAGTTGGCTTTTCCACACTGCACTGTTCCTAATTCTAATGGTATCTGGGGTGTAAGCAATGCCGGTGATCCCTCAGATTCCTTGGAACTTTGAAATACCCTGGATAATGAGAAGGCTTTGGAAATCTGGATCCCGGAGTTGGTTAAATACATATTATTGGACATCAAGATTGAATTAGGCTGCTTGGATCCAGCTGTTAGCTTTTGATGTATCTTTAATTTCCAGTTTGATTTATTGAGTTGTAATAATTTTGTATGAAACTTGGGGGATATAGTAAAAGGGTGTGGGAGTGGTCTTTACTTTCTTGCATCCAAAGTGTAGAAATCATGATTTAGGACTTTACTTTTTAATCAAACTAGAAATCCTGCCTATAGGGGCTGTAATACTGATTTCATCACATAGAGACCATGCTTATAGGATTTAACACTTAACTCACCTAGAAAGCATGTTTATAGGATTTAATCCTCATATTCTATAACTATGCATCACATGTGTAAATTCCCTGAAAATTGATAGATATCATGCCTATAGGATATGCATATTCATCAGGCAAATTTAGGAAGCATATTTTCACAAGTTCATTAACAAGTGCTAAAAACATAGGTATCATGCCTCTAGGATTTTTGCATCAAACTCGATGGCTCTTTAAAAGCAGTAATAATTGGTTTATTGGTTCCTAAACGCCTAACTTAGTAACATTTTCAAAACTTTAACCTTTGATAAAACTCTTTTAAACCATTGTGTATTTGTCCCAAAAATCGTGTTTTCTTCAAATTTGCATATCTTTTCTAACACAGGTTCTCTAATATTCTGCCTAAATGCATTTCTTTTCAAAACGATCCCTGAACTCGTTGTTTAAATCAGTTCTGCAATTTACTCTTTAAAGTTTGTCTCTTCTGGATTTCAATAATTACTCTTTCTGCATGTGCAATTAAAACGGTCCTCCAACCCTTTTTGAAATGTATTTGCTGTCCTAAGTCTACAGTCCCCCTTTTTCTTTTTTTTTTTAAAAAACACCTCAGAATTAGTTACCTTCTACAAATCGGTGCTTTTATGTAAATACTTTTATATCCGACAACTGTATCCAAGTTGCCTAACGCATACTTTCTGTCTAAATCTATGTGTTGAACCAGTCCGCTCGCTGCATAATTTTAATATAAGACGAAACCAGTATTTGTTAAGGCATGCTAAACTAAATGATTGTTTGATTTACGGGGTTAATTTGAGCCTTGTATGACTGTTTTTTCTCCCCTTTTACTTGCTACTTGTTTTGAATGTCGCAACTAGAATTTTATCCTTTAAAACTCCATAAAGGCCCCATCCCTTTCTCCCCTTTTAGGATTAGAAGTCCTAATACCCCGGAACTGATAGTTTGGGACGGGTAATAGCATGTAGTAGGTAAACGATACCATTCCACACTTTAATACCTAAACGGGCAGGACGAGTAGACGTGGAGATGATGATTACACGATAACACTATGCGTACAATCAGGTACCGGTGTTGTGCGAATGATCCATGTAATGTATAAACCTAGGACCCCCTCCCTCTTTATTAGTTTGTTATTTTCAGATTTTTCAAAAGTTGACCAAAACCTTTTTCAAACTTCCTTTTCTATTTATTTCCCTAAGTTATTTGCATCATTATTTGATCTCTCCCCTCATTGAGAATCTCTTCTTAAATTGCAAAACTGTTATCTTCTAAATTTTAGCATCTTTAATTTTTTTATTTTTGTAACAGTTTTCCCATATTTGCAATTGTTTATTTATTTGCTTGCATTTAATGTCACAATTGTAGCATGGCCCGGAACCACACTAGTGGATCTCGAGGGGTACCTAACACCTTCCCCTCGGGATAATTTCAAGCCCTTACCCGACTCTGGTTTTCATCTTTAATTCTTCTTAAAGTGTCCTAATGCACTATAATCATTAGGTGGCGACTCTCTAAAATCCAAAAACCAACTCCCAAACGGGAATAGAGTTGTCTTCCCGAATGTCGTGAACACGATTCCGCGAGGAAAAAAGGGAGGCGTCGACAGCATGGCGACTCTGCTGGGGATTCTTTAGGCTTTTACCATTGCATGCTATATGTGACTTTACCGCTTTCTTTATTGCTTTTGTTTAATGCCTTTATTTATAACTGACTTGTTTCTTTTGTTTCTTTTTCTTTAATTACTTTTATTTACCGCTTTTCCATCAATTCTGTTGTAATTTTTTGAGCAATCATTGTAAACTTTATTGTATGAACCTGAAAATACATGTCAATATGTTTCATTATTGTAAACTGCATTTTCAACATCATATTCCACTTGTGCCAAACAAATACTATAGCAACGCTTATAATGAGTGGTTGCGCGCTTCCAATACTATCACCCCCTAAATTTTGCAAAGGCATATTTGCGGTAAAACCAGTCGATCAGCGATGCAGTCGACGGTTCCGTGACTTTCCCTCTTGAGTTGTCCGCTCAAGGGTACCTTGTCTAATACCCCAATAGAAACCTTATTCCATTTAAATTGTACATGCATCATGGTCAAACCTAGCCGATTCAGTTATGCTGTCCGCATAATGACTCATTAAGATAGCCCTGTCCAAAGTCCATCGGGTGTCCTTGAAACCCAAACAGACCCCTCCATGTTCTGTGCATTTATTTGGAGAACTAAATGCTTGCTATGCTAATTATTGGTTTAAATAGTCGAGTCCGATGGGGTAAGCGCCTAACGCTCTATTTTGCAAAAAATGAGGCACGAAGTCCCCATAGTTGGCATGGTAACCAACATTTATCCAAGGTTGCTAAATTGGTGGAAAGACCTCCACTCCAGTGATCAGACGCTCGTCCTCAAATACTTAGGGAATTTGCCTTCACTTCTAGAGAACCAGTCTGACGACAAAATCATAGAGGCTACAAAGGAAATGCAGGCGGACATCTGGCACGAGCTTATTTGCTACTAGGACTACGCGAGCTGATGAAACTGTTCGAGGGAGACAAAGATACCGAATCTGGGGAAGGTCCTTTTGGGACCAAGTAGTTGGGAGTCTTTGTATTTTTAATGTAATAAGCCCAATGGCCACTAGTGATATTTTACTTTCTATTATTTAGAGTCGTTTTGGATTCGCCTTATTTTTATCAATAAAATGAGGCATTTAGCATTATAAGTTCTCCAAAATTATTTGTCGATAGGCCTACCTCGGGCACAACGAGGCACCCAATTTAGGACATTTCTATTCTTGCACTATGTGTTTAAATATCGCAACGTTTTCTCCTCATAATCTTTACTAACTTGTTACCTTTTTGTTTTTACTTTTTGTTTTATTCCCCTTCCCCAAATGTTAGTTCGTGCACTCCGGCATGATCATCTTAAAAGAAGAAGGGCACATCTCAATAATCGGACTATCAGAACCACCAGGGCCCGAAAAGCTTCGGGGTAGCAAAGCTAAACAAAAGCAACATGCATCTCATTTTACTTTTTACTAGCTGATTTTCTTTTCGCATTGTCTTTAATTTTGAAAAGAGCTTCGATGTTCCAAACAATTATTAATTTAACCAAAGCATTTCAGTTTATCATATATCTCGCTCTTATTATTTTCTCTAACATTTACTCTATTTTTACACAACATTACTATTACTTACCTTGACGATGAACCAACGATTGTGACTTGCAATGAAACAACGCAACAGGAGGATATATATTCAGAATAAGATGAGATAGCTGAAGAGGTCGTCAGAGAGGTCGAGAATTTTGAAAATAGACCTAAGTCCAACCTAGAAGAAACTGTGGTCATTAATTTGGGAGATACGGAAAATTTCAAAGAAACTCGCATCAGCGTTCACTTGTCGCCATCAGAGAAGAAAGAATATATGGAATTTTTAAAAGAATATGAGGACATATTCGTCTGGTCGTACGATCATATGACTGGTCTCAACATAGCCATTGTAGCTCATAAGTTGCCAACAGATCCAGCCAGTCCACCGGTAAAGCAGAAGCTCAGAAAATTCAAGCCCGACATGAGTTTGAACATCAAAGAAGAGGTTACTAAGCAAGTCAAAGCTAAGGTTCTCAAAGTGGTAGAGTATCCAATATGGCTAGCCAACATCGTGCCAGTACCAAAGAAGGATGGGAAGGTTAGAATCTGTGTCGACTACCGGGATCTCAACCGGGCCAGTCCCAAAGATGACTTCCCCTTGACAAACATACACATTCTTATCGACAACTGCGCCAAGCATGAGCTGCAGTCTTTTATTGATTGTTTCGACGGATATCATCAGATATGGATGGATGAGGAAGATGCAGAGAAAACGTCTTTCATCACGCCGTGTGGAATGTATTGTTACAAAATGATGCCATTTGGATTGAAGAATGGTAGAGACACCTATATGAGAGCCATGACTACTATATTTCACAACATGATACACAAGGAGATCGAGGTATATGTGGACGATGTCATCATCAAATCCAAGAAAGACACTGATCATATGAAAGATCTGAGAAAGTTCTTCAACAGACTGAGAAGGTATAATCTGAAACTAAAATCCCGCCAAGTGTGCATTCGGGGTTCCTGCCAGAAAACTACTGGGTTTCATCGTGAGTCGTTGAGGGATAGAATTGGACACGTCAAAGGTCAAAGCCATTCAAGAATTGCCACCGCCAAAGAACAAGAAGGATGTGATGAGTTTCTTGGGAAGACTCAACTATATCAGCCGGTTCATAGCCCAGTCCACAGTCATTTGTGAACCCATCTTTAAAATGCTGAAGAAAGACGCTGCTACTAGATGGACTGGTGATTTTCAGAAAGCCTTCGACAGAATCAAGGAATACCTGTCAATGCCACCAGTATTGGTTCCGCCCAAGCCAGAAAGACATCTATTGCTTTATCTTGCGGTTTTGGATGGAGCATTCGGTTGTGTTCTGGGACAACATGATGAAACAGGGAGAAAGGAGCAAGCCATCTACTATTCCAGTACGAAGTTCACCCCGTACGAGGCCCGGTATTCTCTATTGGAGCACAGTTGCTGTGCTCTGACTTGGGTAGCCCAAAAATTGAGGCATTATTTTTGTGCCTACACGACTTATCTCATATCCAGTATGGACCCGTTGAAATATATCTTCCAGAAGCCCATGCCCACTGGCAAACTCGCAAAGTGGCAAATCTTGTTGAGTGAATTCGACATTATTTACATGAACCAGAAAGCAATCAAATGCCAAGCCATAGCAGATCACCTTGCCGAGACCCTACTGGGGGAAAATACGAACCCCTAAAAACGTATTTTCCTGATGAAGAAGTGTCCTTTGTAGGAGAAGATATTGCAGAATCCTATGATGGTTGGAGGTTGTTTTTTGACGGGGCTGCAAATTTCAAAAGAGTTGGCATAGGAGCATTCCAAGTATCAGAAACCAGCCAGCATTACCCGGTGTCCGCCAAGCTCAGGTTCCCTTGCAAAAATAATATGGCCGAATACGAAGCCTGCATCCTGGGGCTCAAGTTGGCCATTGATATGAACATTCAAGAGTTACTAGTGATGGGGGACTCAGACCTGCTCATACATCAAGTTCGAGATGAATGGGCCACCGAAGACTCTAAGATACTTCCCTACCTGCATCACATACAGGAGTTGAGGAAAAGATTCACAAAGATAGAATTTTAGCACGTCCCTAGGGTCCAGAACGAGTTCACTGATGCATTAGCCCCATTATCATCCATGATCCAACATCCAGACATGAATTTCATTGATCCCAACCCAGTAAAGATTTATGATCAGCCAGCTTATTATGCTCACGTTAAGGAAGAAGCAGACGAAAAACCATGGTTCCACAATATCAAGGAATACTTTACAATAGGAGAATACCCAGAACTTGCCAACGCTGCACAAAAGCGCACGTTCCGGAGATTATCCAACAACTTCTTTCATAGTGGAGGAATCCTGTACAGAAGGACTCCCGATTTGGGTTTGCTAAGGCGTGTCGAAGCAAAAGAAGCATCCAGACTATTGGACGAAGTGCACGCAGGGACATGCGGGCTGCACATGAATGGTTTTGTTTTAGCAAAGAAGATACTCCGAGTAGGGTATTTTTGGATGACTGTGGAAACAGACTGTATTCAGCACATTCGCAAATGCCATCACTGTCAGATACATGCAGACATGATAAAGGTGCCTCCAAATGAGCTCACTGCAACAAGCTCACCGTGGCCATTTACCGCCTGGGGGATGGATGTTATTGGACCTATCGAGCCTGCCGCATCAAAAGGGCACAGGTTTATCCTGGTGGCAATTGATTATTTTACTAAATAGGTTGAAGCAGCGTCATACAAAGAAGTGACTAAGAAAGTTATGGGAGATTTCGTCCGTGACCGTATTATTTGCCGATTCGGAATTCCGAAATCAATCTTCACTGATAATGGGTCCAATCTCAATAGTAATCTGATGAAAGCAATGTGTGAGGCATTCAAGATCAAACACAAGAATTCTACAGCCTACAGGCCTCAGATGAATGGAGTTGTAGAAGGAGCCAACAAGAATATCAAGAAGATACTAAGGAAGATGGTCGAAAGACACGAACAATGGCATGAGAAGTTATCATTTGCATTACTAGGATACCACACCACAGTCCTGACATCGACCGGAGCAACTCCCTGCATGCTGGTTTATGGTATAGAAGCGGTCATCCCCACCGAGGAAGAAATCCCTTCCTTGAGAATCATACAAGAAGCAGAGTTGGACGACACAAAATGGGTGAAAGGTCGCTACGAGCAGTTAGCCCTTATAGATGGGAAGAGGATGAATGAAGTTTGCCACGGTCAGTTGTATCAGAACAGAATGTCCAGAGCCTTCAACAAAAGAGTTAAGCCAAGGAAGTTTACACCGGGGCAGCTGGCGTTGAAGAAATTATTCCCACGTCAAGAGGAAGCCAAGGGGAAATTCTCTCCCAACTGGCAAGGTCCGTACATGGTTCACCAGGTTCTAACCGGAGGATCCCTTATTTTTGTAGAAATGGACGGAGAAGTCTGGCCAAAGCCAATCAATTCAGATGCAGTAAAATGATATTATGTCTAATCACCCATGATTGCTTTATGATATTATTTGAACTACGCTAGACTTGATTCCCGTTTAAGAGGGGATACGTAGGCAGCCCTATGTGTTCGGTCACGATTTAATAAAATTTTCATTTCCCCCTTACTATTGGAACTAGGGCAGAATTTTGAGGAGGACCCTCAAAATTTCGAAGTTTGTCTTCAGCCACTCATTGCCAGGGAGGTCAATTCAGTGAACTGGGGCAGAATTTTGAGGATGACCCTCAAAATTTCAAAGTTGGTTCTTCAGTCATTTAGCGCAACCATCAGAATTGCCAGCCTAGTAAACTGGGGCAGAATTTTGAGGAGGATCCTCAAAATTCTGGAGCAAGAAAGGTTAAAATGGTTTGATACATGTCGCAGTCGTTGGTTTATTTTAAAAAAACTATTTTCTACTTACGTTATATTTGTTAAATCATGCATAACTTTGACAGATGCTGTTTAGTGATGCTACCCCATGATGCACGATGACGGAAGCCACGGAAGAATGAAATAACCTTCCCCCTTTACAAAACTCACAATTTTCTTTAGATGCAGGCACCCAAGTCACAAAGTTACCAAACATATTACCAACCGCATCGAACATTTGTGCCTATTCGCATTTGCTATCCGCATGCAATGGCCCCAAACAGCCGCAATATCACAATCAGCTATCAGCTAAGAATTTTTTGTTCTTACTATTCACTTTTATCTTATTGCATCAGGCTACTTTTCTGCCTTCCGAGACTAAGCGTTGTCTCCATCTGCATTTCCTGCATTGCATAAGGCTACCTTTCTGCCTTCCGAGACTAAGCGTTGTCTCCATCTGCATTTCCTGCATTGCATAAGGCTACTTTTCAGCCTTCTGAGACTAAGCGTTGTCTCCATCTGTATGCATTGCATAAGGCTACTTTTCTGCCTCTCGAGACTAAGCGTTGTCTCCATCTGCATTTCCTGTTTTGCATAAGGCTACTTTTCTGCCGTTCGAGACTAAGCGTTGTCTCCATCTGCATTTCCTGCATTGCGGCTACTTTTCTGCCTTCCGAGACTAAGCGTTGTCTCCATCTGCATTTCCTACATTGCATAAGGCTACCTTTCTGCCTTCCGAGACTAAGCGTTGTCTCCATCCTACATTATCTGCATAAGGCTACCTTTCTGCCTTCCGAGACTAAGCGTTGTCTCCATTTGCATTGCATAAGGCTACCTTTCTACCTTTCGAGACTAAGCGTTGTCTCCATCCTGCATTATCTGTATAAGGCTACCTTTCTGCCTTTCGAGACTAAACATTGTCTCCATTTGCACGGCTGAAATATTGCCATTTTATTTCTCTTGCATGGCAGAAATATCGCTACCTTTTACTTACGTCCTGCAATCGGCTGAAATATCGCCATTTACATTCTTTTGCATCGGCTGAAACATCGCCAAACTTTATTTAAATTCTACATCGGTTGAAAGATCACCAGTTCATATTTAAATATCCACCATCATCTATACCTATGTTTTCAGTCGGCTGAAATATCGTCATTTATATTTTCATGCATCGGCTGAAACATCACCAAACATTATTTAAATTCTCTATTGGTTGAAATATCACCATTAACACTTTTTGCATCGGCTGAAATATCGCCAGACTATTATTTAAATTCTCCATCGGCTGGAACATTGCCTGTTTATTTAAATTTCTATCGGATGCAATATCGCCATTTACATTTTTTGCATCGGCTGAAATACCGCTAAATCTTGCATCTCATGGGCTGAAATATCGCTAAACAGTCCAAAGGCGTCATCATTCAGAGGCATCATCCTCATAGCCCAAGAACACCATGCCATGGCCTGAGGACCCCACTTTATATCCTGCACATCATTATTCAAAGGCATCATGGTTCAGAGGCACCATCATCATAGCCCGAGAACATCCTTTCATAGACTGTGAATCATTTAATTTTGCATTTCATGGCCTAGGACATCATGGTCCGAGGACGTCATCCTAACCATCCAAAGACAGCATGCATGGTTCAATAGGAACTTGCATCACGTTTAAGTTTATGCACGATATACGCCTATATTGCTCACTTGCAGGTACACCGATTAGCAACGACTGTCTCAGCAGAAGCGATCCCGCTCCAGTTCTCGTAGCCGACCAGCATCAAAATACCTCTTGCCTCCCGCTAACATCGTGTCCGTCCTTCCGAATCGCCATCGGCATGTTCCGTCAATGGTTCCTGAACTGCATACGACCTGATTCCTGTAAAACCAAGGATGTGTATACAGCTTAAAAACCAGAGCTCGGTCAAATTCTTTTCAAATCGCTGCTTTTGGTTAAAATTGGTCATCATATCTTTACCCGACAACTCTTTCATCCTTCCTGGGGTAAAGACGGGCAGCTGTTGATATCTAATTTTTCCCTAAGTATTTTTTTATATACACCCAAATATTTCCAAAATAGCATATTGGTGCATATATAAGCATACCCAAAAAATTTGGCATTTTGAATGATTTTTAAAACTAATTTGTTGCCTATTTTGATACAACAAAATCCAATAATTGTTCCCAAAATTATCACTCTTGGTGAATAATTTATTTCATTCTCACATTTACACCAAAATATAATTAAGGTAATTTTTGCATATTTTTACAATTACATTTGGTATTTTTAAAGCTAAATTGTATACAATTGCAATTATAGCCTACCTTGAAATTTATAGCATTTTACGCCTATAAAATTAGTCCCAACATTTTTTAATTAATATTTATATAATACTTATTTACTTAGTACATTTAATTTATTTTTAAAATTAGTACTACTATTTTATTAAATTTAAAAGGGAAAAACAGGCTATTTAACTTATGGCCCCATTTACATTTCAATCATAGCCACATTGCAGCCCCAATTTGAATCCAAATTTGGCCTAATTTCAAATTAACCCAACCCCTGACCCCCCTACCGGATCCGCCCGGTTTCCTATTCAATCTAGGCCGTTGATCTAAATGATCAACGGCCACCCTTCATTCTTTCCATTTTAATTTACCAACCCCCCCCCCCAACCCTAATTCATTTCCTCTCAACTGCCGCCTCTGAATCCTCTCCTTTCTCAACTCTCTCTCAACACCACCTCAAACCCTAGCCGCCGCCGCCGCCTCTCATCGGAGCCCTAATCTATGGCTCCCCAGGCTCATCGGAGCTTGGAGGCTTCGGGACCCCTGAGCTCCCTTTGAACTTGGATGCCTGAGAGTTTGCTTTTCCACACTGCACTGTTCCTAATTCTAATGGTATCTGGGGTGTAAGCAATGCCGGGGATCCCTAAGATTCCTTGGAACTTTGAAATACCTTGGATAATGAGAAGGTTTTGGAAATCTGGATCCCGGAGTTGGTTAAATACATATTATTGGACATCAAGATTGAATTAGGCTGCTTGGATCCAGCTGTTAGCTTTTGATGTATCTTTAATTTCCAGTTTGATTTATTGAAGTGTGGGAGGGGTCTTTACTTTCTTCCATCCAAAAGGTAGAAATCATGATTTAGGACTTTACTTTTTAAGCAAACTAGAAATCTTGCCTATAGGGGCTCTAATACTGATTTCATCACATAGAGACCATGCCTATAGGATTTAACACTTAACTCACCTAGAAAGCATGTTTATAGGATTTAATCCCCATATTCTGTAACTATGCATCACCAGTGTAAATTCCCTGAAAATTAATAGATATCATGTCTATAGGATATGCATATTCATCAGGCAAATTTAGGAAGCATCTTTTCACATTTTTATTAACAAGTGCTAAAAAACATAGGTATCATGCCTATAGGATTTTTGCATCAAACTCGTTGGCTCTTTCAAAGCAGTAATAACTGGTTAATTGGTTCCTAAACGCCTAACTTAGTAACATTTTCAAAACATTAACCTTTGATAAAACTCTTTTAAACCAGTGTGTATTTGTCCCAAAAATCGTGTTTTCTTCAAATTTGCATATCTTTTCTAACACAGCTTCTCTAATATTCTGCCTAAATGCATTTCTTTTCAAAACGATCCCTGAACTCATTGTTTAAATCAGTTCCGCAATTTACCCTTTAAAGTTTGTCTCTTCTAGATTTCAATAAGTACTCTTTCTGCATGTGCAATTAAAACAGTCCTCCGACCCTTTTTGAAATGTATTTGCTGTCCTAAGTCTGCAGTCTCCCTTTTTTCTTTTTTTAAAAAACACGTCTAAATTAGTTACCTTCTACAAAGCAATGCTTTTTTGTAAATACTTTAATATCTGACAACTGTATCCAAGTTGCCTAATGTATACTTTCTGTCTAAATCTATATGTTGAACCAGTCCGCTCGCTGCGTAATTTTAATCTAAGACAAAACCGGTATTTGTTAAGGCATGCTAAACTAAATGATTGTTTGATTTCTGTGGTTAATTTGAGCCTTGTATGACTGTTTGATCTCCCCTTTTACTTGCTACTTGTTTTGAATGTCGCAACTAGAATTTTATCCTTTAAAACTCCATAAAGGCCCCATCCCTTTCTCTCCCTTTAGGATTAGAAGTCCTAACACCCCGGGCCTGATAGTTTGGGACGGGTAATAGCATGTAGTAGGTAAACGATATCATTCCGCGCTTTAATACCTAAACGGGTGGGACGGGTAGACATGGAGATGATGATTAAACGATAACACTATGCGTACAATCAGGTACCGGTGTTTTGCGAATGATTCATGTAATGTATAAACCTTGGACCCCCTCCCTCTTTATTAGTTTGTTATTTTCAGATTTTTTAAAAGTTGCCCAAAACCTTTTTCAAACTTCTGTTTCTGTTATTTTCCTAAGTTATTTGCATCATTATTTGATCTCTCCCCTCATTGCGTATCTCTTCTTAAATTTCAAAACTGTTATCTTCTAAATTTCAGCATCTTTATTTTTTTTTATTTTTGTAACAGTTTTCCCGTATTTGTAATGCTTGCTTGTTTACCTATTTTCTTGCATTTAAAGTCACAATTATAGCATGGCCGGGAACCACACTAGTGGATCTCGAGTGGTTCCTAACACCTTCCCCTCGGGATAATTTCAAGCCCTTACCCAACTCTGGTTTTCATCTTTAATTCTTCTTAAAGTGTCCTAATGCACTATAATCATTAGGTGGCGACTCTCCAAAATCCAAAACCCAACTCCCAAACGGGAATAAAGTTGTCTTCCCGAATGTTGTGAACCCGATTCCACGAGGAAAAAAGGGGGGCGTCGACAGGTTGTACCCACAACAGGCATCCAAGAAGCTCAATAGTTTGTGCTCTGCCGTTGCATCGATGAGTTGGTCGATATGTGGCAGTGGAAAAGAATCCTTTACGCATGCTTTGTTTAGGTCGGTGAAGTCGACGCACATTCTCCATTTTCCGTTCTTCCTTTTTACCATGACTACATTGGTGACCCACTAAGGTTATTTCGATTCTCAGACGTAGTCGTTAGCGAGCAACTTATTGAATTCCTCGCTTACTACATCGTTGATTGCATCGTTGAACTTCCTCCTTATTTTCCGCACTTATGGGTAAAGTGGGTCAATGTTTAACCTATGTCTGGCGATGTCCTTAATGATTCTCGCCATATATGAGTGGGAAAAGGCAAATAAATTGGCACTGTTAGTTAAAAACTCATGAAATTTACCTGGCTCTGAGAGGATGTGTCCGATATAAGCTTTCTTTGTGCTGTTGGTACTGTCTAGCTGAACGGGATCAAGATCTTCTATGGTTGCCTTGCAAGCTTCTATGATATCTGGGTGTATGCGCAGTCTTAGTTGATTCGATAGCATTCTTGGGCGGTGCGTTGCTCGCCCCGGATGCTAAATATTCCCCATGGGGTGGGAAATTTGATTACTTTGTAGAAACTTGATAGGACGGCTCGCATGGAGTGTATCCATGGGCGCCCTATGATAGCGTTGTCGGCTGTTTCTTGGTTTTCTTGGTTCATAACGTGGAACGTTATTTCCAAGGTGACTCCTCCTGCCAGAACGGGCAGCATTATTTATCCCGAGGTCCGTTCCACTGCATTGTTGAAACCCGTTAGTGTTATGCAATGCGGTACTATCTTATCCTCAAGTCTCATTTTGTGAGAATCGGTGGATGAATAATACACGCGCCACTTCCATCATCCACCACAATTCATTTTACATCGGTATCAGCAATATGTAAAGTTATAGCCAAAATATCATAGTGTGGGAAAGACAAACCATTGGCATCCGACTTATCGAAGATGATACTATCTTCGAGGTCATCATACCATTCATTGGCGATTGTCCGCTTTAGTTTGTGTGTGGTGGTAAATTTCACGTGGTTGGTTACTATATCGTCGCCACCGCCAATGTTCATTTGTATGGTACGGGCTAGGCAAGGTGGTTTTGGTGGCCCTTGAGGTTGATCACATCCACGAGCTAAGTTAACCCGTCCTCGATCGCTCAAAAATTCTTTAAATTGTCCTTGGTTTAGCATTCTCACCACTTCAACTCATTTTTACTCTTTTACTTTATTTTATTACAAGAAAACGAAAATTACAAAAAAAATAGTTTCATTAATGTTTTGTAGTCATTTTTAATTTTGAAAAATACCAAAAATAGTTTTTTTGGAGGTCCTTCTTATTTTAATAGCTATTTTACTTAAGTAAGAGTAATTAATAAAGGAGATCGTATTTTGAATCTCGTTCGCGGAGAAAGCATAAAACTTGGGCTTGAGTAACCCATTTTTCAGGCCTAATTTTTAGATCTAGCCCATAATTCCCAAGCCCATTGAGCCTAATACCCTTAACACCTTTCTTAAAAACCTAAGGACCTGATACTCAAAAGACCGAGAAACTAATTAGCAAAATACAAGAAAAAACGTAACAAATAGCACGGTATAGCCAGTTTTCGGACTGGTCAATCAAAAATAGCCAGCATTTACCAAGTCAATGAAAAATAGCCACCGTTTTGCTGCAATAGAGACCGGTCCAGCATAATATACTGGAGTTCGGTGCACTTGGGTATGAACTCCAGCATATTATGCTGGACCGGCATACTTTGCTGGCTCCAGTATAATATACTGGAGATTGGAGCACTAGTGCTCCAAACTCCAGTATATTATACTGGACCATTATACTTGCTGGAACTCCAGTATATTATGCTGAAGTTCTAGTGTATTTATGCTGGAACTCCATCATATTATGCTGGAGTTCCAGCATACTATCCTAGAACTCCAGTATAGTATGCTGGAGTTCAAGTATACTTATGCTGGATCTCTAGCATAATATACTGGAGTATTTTTTGGGTTTTGAACAGTGTTTTCGCCCAAATTTATCTTTACATAAAAAGTGGCTAAATTTCGATTACTTTTGAAATTGGGCCATTTTTGAACGACCAGTTGTAAATGTGGCTATTTTTAAAAATCTCCCAGAAAAAACCTAAACTTAGACCTATACAATAAGAATCTAGTGCATAAATAAAAAAAAAAGGACACAAAAAATAACGCCTGAAGAAGGAGGCAGCGCCGCAATTCACGAGCCCTCTTTGTCATCGTCTCATTCATCAGACCCCCACCCCCGTCGATCATCTTCTTCATTCCCAGCCGGTTTTCAGCTCCAAAAATTCCAGCCGTTACACCCATCAGGACCCCTTCATCTTCTTAAAGTATAAAAAACCTAGAAACCAAGTTTCAGCTTTAGCTCCCTTTACCCATCGTTGTTTCTGCTTTTCTCGTCCATAACAGCTCGCCGGAAACGGGCTACACCAGCCAATGCCCACCATCCTCCATAGCTGCCGATCTCCATCAACATCACAAACAAGAAGCTAACACATACATACATGTACACGATACAAAGGCATAACCGAAGAAGAACAAAATAGTGGAATTTTCGGACAAAAATGGGGTTTGCTTGAGGTTGGATTTGTGTCGCCGTTCGAGTTTGTTAGGATTCGTATTCCTGTTTGACTCTTGTTGCCGATTTTAGTTGATTTTGGATTCAAATGTTGTAGCCAATTTTTCTATTTTCAATTATTGAGAAAGGCTTGCATTTCCAGGATTTTTTTTTTGCAAACGGTTGGTCTGCAACTCTGCTTGGTTCGTGAATTTTGTCTTGTGATATGGGTTGTGTCCATGGAAAGTGTTGTTTTAGGTATCCAGGATCCTCACATGGTGATAATAGGGAAAATTTGGGTACATATGCTCAAGCTCAAACATATATTCTTGCTGGCAGGTCAGTAGATAGTGCCCGAGTTCCTTCACATAATTTTAAGCTAGAGTACTATATGCCCTAAATCCCCTGAGAAAGAGAATCAGGATAGTTATTATATCAGAACACAACTTCAGGGTAATCCAAATGTTCATTTCTTTGGTGTGTTTGATGAGCATGGACAGTTTGGTACTCGGTGTTCATTGTTTGTTATGGATAGACTTGTCGAGATTGGTCTGTTGTTAGGTCTCAATGTTGGAGTTCGATTATTGCCCAGTCGAGGTTGCCATTTTGTTAGCTCCGATTTCAATGTCGTGCAAGAATCCGGTCTAAGATCGTCCATGCTGTTGAGTTCTTTTGTTTAATAGTCCAATTCTTCTTTCCTCTACTCATTTTATTCTAGCTTGATGTTAATTGTTTGTTCGGTTTTATGATCCCATTTTTTGTGTTTGCTCTTCATAGTTTTGAATTTGCTCACTTAGTTATCTCCTCGTATGTTTACTCGAATTAGTTACAGCTGAACATGATTTTGTCACAGTATAGAAATTGGGTTGCTATTCTTCAACTGAACTACGTCAAATTAGATTAAAAGGGCTCGGGTGTGCATTTCGTGTAGCCCTGCCCTAATTTTGAATAATAATAATAAAAATAAACATGTTACAAATTTGGGTGTGCATTTCACGTGACCCGATTCTAATTTCCAACAAGGTTAAATAGAACGTGTCGTGAACCACGGGTGCATTTCATGTAGCGTAGATTACGATATGTTTTAAATAACCTTGAGTTCTTCTAAAATAGTAAAAGCGGTTTTAAAGATAAAAATGCACATAGGTTTAAAAGTTTTTTAAAATGAGATAATTGAACCAAAAATAATAGTTGAGCGATTGTGCTAGAACCGGAGACCGGGAATGCCTAACACTTTCTCCCGGGTTAACAGAATTCTTTACCCGAATTTTTGTATTCGCGGACTATAAAGAGAGTCAATCTTTCCTCGATTCGGGATTCTAAACCGGTGACTTGAGACACCATAAATTATCTCAAGTGGCGACTATGATTCTTAAATAATCTCATTTCGATTGTCACTTAAATTAGAATAAAACTCCCTTATACCCTTTCAAGTGTAAGAAAAAGGAGGTGTGACAACAGTTATCGGATTAAAAATGGAAATAATATAGATAGTTCAGTTTGTTGGCTTGCCTAGCTTTCACTAGTAGGCGCCATCACGACTCCCGAGGGTGGAAAATCCGGGTCGTAACAAGCGTTCCATTTAAATCATCATCATCTGCCCTTACTTCGGTGCAATAGGCATTATGGATTTCTTCCCATATAGCGGGAGGGTATTTCATGAGTTTGCTCAAATTTTGCTTGCTTTCGACCCGCTTCTATTTAGACCATTTTGGAAGGCTGCTACCGCCATTCCTTCTGATACATTCGGTAGGCTCATTCTTACTCTGTTGAATCGGGCTAGAAAATCCCGTAATCCTTCACTTGTCGCCTACCTAACAGCAAAGATGTCGTTTACCCACCCGTGTGGGCGGTGACGAATTTGTCTGCCATCTCTTCGAAAGTTGATATTGATCGTGCTGGAAGTTGGGAATATCATGTCAACACTCCTTATGTCAGAGTTTCATCGAATTTTTTCAACAACACTGAGGGAACCCGTTCTTTGGACAAATCGTTGCCTTTTACCCCACTAACATAGTAGATTAGGTGATTTTTCGGGTTCGTGGTGGCATCATATATTTTCAAATATGGCGGTATTTTGAATGTTTTTGTGATGGTGTGGGGGCTGCTCCTTCACTATACGGCTACTCGACCAATCGGCCTGCATTATATTTTGGTAGCAACTTTGGAGCGCCTGGTATTTTATTGACCCTTTCCTGATGTTCCTTCATCTAATCGCGAAGTGTTTTCTTCTTTTTTTCCATATCTTCTATTTTCTTTATAATGGCCATGAGTGCATCGTTATATGCATCAACGACAATATGAGTGTTACCTACGAGTGGAGTTTCCGGCTCATTGGTAATAGTTGTTGTTTCTGCGTGTATTGTGCCTCCGACATTCCTTTGAGTGGGTTTATCGAGTATGTTTCTCAAGGTGTTTGTCAACCATTCCTCTAACAGCCTTTTCACAGATGGTGGTACTTCCTATGCTGCAGATGTTGAGGTTTCCTTCTCGCGTGAGATAGTCACGCTTTTGTGAGAGGTGGGCATGATATCTCCCTAAGGTGTAACACTTGGCATTACGTTTCCATCGTTTTCCCTACCGACTTCGTAGATAGATCCTAGAAGGTTGTTCGTGATGTCTACTATTGCTTTTAATCTTTCCTCTCCCTTTCCTGCCATCGCTAACCTTTGCGAGGCTATGAAGGGGCGATTACTTCTTTCAAGGATCTAGATGAAACTAAAATCTTGGCTATAGAAATTCCTACATACGAAGCCAAATTATTTGACTCAAAAGATGTTAAAACTTTTTGAACGAATCAATCAAAGAAAATGATGAGGTAAAACTTAGCTAAAAATAATAATCTCTAGAACACAAGATGTATAAGATATATATGGAAAATGTTAAAGAAACTAACTTTTTTTTGTAACAGAATATTACATTCAATGCTCTGCCTTTTTTGTTCGAATCCTCCCCCCTTACAAGGTTCCCCCTACATATATATAAGGGATAGACCCCTTAAGAACCCTCAAGGACTTATTCTGAGGAATATTCCTAATGCCCCATGTGAGCACGTGATTTTTGCCACGCTTAATTTACTCCTATAAATTCATTAAAATTAGAATTTTTCTTTTATTATTTGAATTTTAGGAATTAATTGCATAATTTTGTATTTTGTTTGCATTTTTGATTGTGCATTTTTATTAATAAAATACAAAAAAAAAATAACATTTTGGTTCCAATTTTAGCATTTTATTAGTGAGTCAATATTACAAAAATATAAAGAAAATAACAAAAACAGTCCCTTTTTTGCACTTTTAATTATTAATTGTTGAATTTGTCACAAATTAGTTTTTAAACAATTTTAGGAATTAATTAGTTTTATTTTGGAAATAAAATAGGTCTTTATTTTAATTTTGCATTGTTATAAAAATCAAAAAAAAATATAAAAAATAAAAACGAAAACAAAAAAAAATAAACAAAAGAAATAAAATGAAGAAAAAACATAGGCCAATATAATTTGGGGCCAAATCTGAGGTTAGCCCCAAACCAATTCCTTTCCCCCTAGCCCAAATCACACCCATTTTCCCTAGCCCAAACACCCTGGCCCAACCATGCCCCGACCTAGCCCAGCTCAGGAGCTAGTAAACCGACGTC
>MU678748.1:0-23398 GCA_026770625.1 Nicotiana glauca
AGTCCCTTCATCAGAATCATACATGGATATTGGCCAATCTCCCGAAGGGAAAGAAAGCAATTGGGTGCAAATGGGCATTCGCAAAGAAAGAAGGATTTCCTAACCAAGAAGATGTTCGCTACAAAGCAAGATTGGTGGCCAAAGGATATGCTCAAAAGGAGGGAATTGATTACAATGAAGTATTTTTTCCAGTTGTAAAACATTCCTCCATTAGAATTATGTTGGCTTTGGTAGCACAGTTGAATTTGAAACTAGTTCAGATGGATGTAAAAACTGCGTTTTACATGGAAACTTGGAGGAGGAAATCTACATGA
The DNA here is from genome assembly GCA_026770625.1 of Nicotiana glauca. Classification (NCBI taxonomy): domain Eukaryota; kingdom Viridiplantae; phylum Streptophyta; class Magnoliopsida; order Solanales; family Solanaceae; genus Nicotiana; species Nicotiana glauca. The sequence goes on from MU678748.1 coordinate 315, forward strand.
CTCAGCCAGAAAGATTCAAAGTTGCTGGAAAGGAAAATATGGTGTGCAAACTTGAAAAATCGTTGTACGGATTGAAATAATCTTCTGGACAATGGTACAAGCGATTTGGCAAGTTTCTGTTGCAGCAATGGTAAAAGAGGAGCAAATACGATCATTGTGTGTAATTGTGCAAGCTTAAAGATGATTCCTTTATATATCTTCTCCTATATGTTGATGATATGTTGATAGCTTCCAAGAATTCGGAAGAAATTGATAAGTTGAAGATTCAACTGAAGAAGGAGTTCGAGATGAAGGATCTGGGTGAGGCAAAGAAAATTCTTGGCATGGAGATAATAAGAGATAGACGTTCAAAGAAACTCTGTTTATCTCAGAAAGAATATTTGAAGAGAGTACTACAACGTTTTGGCATAGATGACAAGACTAAGCAAGTTAGTACTCCACTTGCTCCCCATTTTAAGTTAAGTACTACTATTTCGCCAAAGGATGAAGCTGAACGAGAGTATATGTCAAAGGTACTATACGCAAATGCTGTTGGTAGCTTGATGTATGCAATGGTTTGCACAAGGCCTAACATTTCACAAGCTGTTGGAGTTATTAGCAGATATATGCATAATACAGGAAAGGAGCATTGGCAAGCTGTGAAGTGGATTCTATGGTATATTCATAATACTGTAGATGTTGGGTTCGTTTTTGAGCAGGAAGACAATCCGTCTGTAGTTGGATATTGTGATTCAGATTTTGCGGGTGATCTGGACAAACGAAGATCAACTACTGGTTATGTGTTTACTTTTGCAAAAGCACGAGTTAGTTGGAAGTCTACTTTACAGTCAACAGTTGCTTTGTCTACGACCAGGCAGAGTACATGGCTATTACAGAGGCTGTGAAGGAGGCAATTTGGCTTCAAGGATTGCTAAAGGAGCTTGGTGTTGAACAAAAATGTATCACAATTTTTTGTGATAGTCAAAGTGCTATTCAATTAGCGAAGAACCAAGTTTATCATGCAAGAACGAAGCACATTGATGTTCGGTATCATTTTGTACGAGAAATCATAGAAGAAGGTGGAGTCACGGTGAAGAAAATTCATACTACAGAGAATCCTGCTGATATGCTGACAAAGGTGGTGACTGCGATCAAGTTTCAACATTGTTTGGAATTGATCAACGTTGTTGAACACTGAAGATTGAAGATGAAGACACAACCAAAATTTGTTACTGAGAGAAAATTGAAGATGTGGAATTTTTGCCAAGGTGGAGATTTGTTGAAGTTTGACAAAAACATTCTCCCACATTGGTAGAGAATAAGTTGTGGGGGGGAATTTTCCTCCTATAAAAGGAGGCCTAATGTTTAGGATTTAAATACACCTCTCATTTGCCTTTTTATCTTCTTAAGACATTTGTATCTTCTCTCTTTAGTATTATTTCACTTGTATTTTGGAGTGGAATAAAATATTGGTTGTGTCCGAGGAGTAGGCAAAATTAGCCGAACCTCGTTAAATTCTGGTGTTCCTTTTATTGTTGCTTTATTGTCTTATTTATTATTTGGTGGCTGTCATAATTTTTGGTATAGTAGTTGTGACTTATTCAAACTATATACATTTGGTAGAGTACCTGGTCTAGCTTGGACTCCTCTATCCCGAGCTGCTTACCTCTTTGTTTAAATGCAGGTCTTGCCCCCACCAAATGTGACTGGTCCTCTCCATATAGGACATGCACTGACTGCTGCCATCGAGGTATCAGAATCACCGAGCCTAGTACTGAGGTTTATATGGATTTTATATTTTACCTTTGTTTCCAGGACACAATTATTCGTTGGCGGAGAATGTCTGGATACAATACCTTGTGGATCTCAGGGATGGATCATGCTGGGATAGCGACCCAGGTGTGTCAAACATGTCAAATCATGAGTTTAACCAGTTTTCATGTTTGTTTGCATTTGCAGAGTATATGGAACTATGTGAGATAGGACTTCTGTTAGATTCTGTGTTATGAGGGGCGTGATGTTCAGACAAATACACCTAATAAAAAAAAGATATTAGGATGTGTGTGGAGTTCTTTTTTAGGTTTTGCTAACTGCTGTCACCCAAGAAGAATATTTTATATATACTGCTTATCAGCCTGGAACAAAACTCGTTCAGAGTTTGAACATGATATGCAAATTGCTAGAGACAGAAGAAATATTTTTCTTCTGAACCTATTTCCTTTTTGGTATGTTCCAAAAAGAATGAACCCTTTCTATATTTGGTAACAATTTAGCTTAAACTTACAACTCTGCCTTAATGAGAAGCTTTTATAATCACACAAATACTCTGAGCCCCATTTGGACTTGTTTAGGACCACAAATTCCAAAAGTCTTCATTTTTTTCTTAAACTCCGTGTCCAGTCAAACAGGTTCACATAAATTGGAACAGAGGGAGTACTATTTTTCTTAAATTAGATAAATTAGAAGGCACCAGTCGCGTTCGGCGAAAAAATCTCATATCATGTAGAAGAAAAACAAAAATAAGAAGTGTTTCAGTATGGTCTTATGGAATTACAATTACTTAGATACATTCATATCGCCACAACTTGAATAAAAAAGTTACTTGGAGAGGATTGTTGAGATTACATTTTCGTCAAGATGAATCAGAGTCAAGGACTAAATAGCTACTAAAAGTTAAAAGAATAAGATAATATTTAGGTCAGTAAGTTTAGTGTTCCTAAACCTCTACAATATTGATTGTAGAAGATTTGTTAGGGGGTTAGATCGTGGTATAGCAGGGTGTTAATTTAATCCACTTATTTTTTACTTATAATAACATGATCTTTTGTGCTATTTTCATTCCTATCTACTATTCTCTAACTGTACGTCGTGGATGCTGAATCAAGGTTGTTGTGGAGAAGAAGATCATGCGGGAGAGGAATCAGACTAGACATGATTTTGGTCGTGAGAGCTTCATATATATCTGAAGTGAGTAAATACTATTAAGTGCTAACACCTTTTTAATGTCTTGAACTTATTTTGAGGTCTATAATTATTAGCTATTCATTCCCCTCAAAAAATTAATGGCTATAATTTCCTTCCAACTGTTGCCTTTTTTTTGTCTGAAACAAGGTCTCTGCTGAAGAGTTAAATAAAGAAGCCAAGTACTAATTTTTAACAATTGATTGCGCCCATAGATTTATTAATTGTACTTGCTGAGCTTTTTCAGGTCTGGAATTGGAAGAATGAGTATGGGGGTACAATACTGAAGCAATTATGTCGCCTGGGTGCCTCACTTGATTGGTCTCGTGAGGTATGAATCGAGATTTTACTCTTTTCTCCGTCTGAGAAAATCGTGGAGTTATTATAGGTATACTCTACTTATTTACTGCGCTCTAATACATATTCTCCCAAATCAGTGCTTTACCATGGATGAGAAAAGGTCTAAGGCTGTTACGGAAGCATTTTTTAGGCTGTTCAATGAAGGTCTTATATACAGGTATGTAACTCTTTTTCTTCCTCTGTCTGCCATCTCTTCTCATTATTTGCATGTGAATGTCTTCTTGCCTATGGATAGGATGTACCCATTTTATTGAGTGCGCAAGTTTCTTTAGTTTTGGCTCTATATTAACCTTTAGTTATCATCTATCAAGGGCTCCACGTATGGTGCATTGGGATTGTGTCTTGGGTACCGCAATCTCTGATATCGAGGTGAGCCAAGTCGTCCTTCAGTATCAAGTTTTAGATGGTGTGGCAAATACTTCTTATACACGGTAGAATCTGCGTGCTTGTTGTAGGTTGAATATGCAGACATCAAGGAGAAGACATTCCTGAATGTTCCTGGATATGATGTTCGGGGTGCTGACATCATTTGCTTACCCCTTGGAAGGCGGCCTTGGTGAAATTGTTGTGGCGACCACCAGAATTGAAACTATGCTTGGTGATACTGCAATTGCTATACATCCTGAAGACAAAAGATACAGTCACCTCATGGGAAATTTGCTATTCATCCTTCAGTGGAAGAAAGCTTCCAATAGTTTGTGATGAAATACTAGTAGATATGAACTTCGGGACTGGTGCTGTTAAGGTACTTTATATCCTTATATTTTGAATGTGGAGAAACAATTCCTTGTATATCCAAATATCCATCATTGCTTATGGACCATTTCTCTGAATATCCTTGCAGATAACTCCAGCCCATGATCCTAATGATTTTGAGGTTGGACAGCGTCACAAACTTGAATTCATTAGTATTTTTACTGATGATGGGAAAATAAATTGGAATGCAGGTGCATACTTCTAAGGAATGCCTCGTTTCAAAGCTCGTGTCGCTGTGACTGAAGCTTTAAAGGAACAGGTACCTTGATAACTTTTCTGTACTGTCTTAGCTGGAAATGAAATGTTAACACACTTGCGTGCATGTATATATGGAAATTTGTTCTTATTTATGACAATTTATGAGGTCTTGCACGTAAAAAATCCATGGACGTTTTCATCAAAAAATAAAAAAAGATCCATGGATGTGATATACCCACTAGCATCTGAAATACCCATGTTTGTACACATGTCTATCCAACATGAGTATGTCAAGGTCTATGAAGAAATTGAAATATAATAGCCATAAAGGTTGGTCTACCTTTATATATTCTTTCTCTGTTTGAACCCATCATTCCATGTCCAGGAAAAGGTAAACAAATTGTTCTCAGGCATGTGTTAGCATAAATGAAAGAGTATTTCGACAATGTAAGAAGTGTGTTGTACATGTTCTAAAAAAAATATATTCTATTGGGCATTGTGTTTATGACCATTCTGTAAAATCCATGGTTCAAATTTGATGGGTGCCTAATATACAGGTACCCTTCAAATAGAATTTCCAATTTGCTATATGTGTGTGTGCACGCACACGCACATCTCTCTACATATGTATTTGCTATGTGTGTGTCTGTCTGCACACAAACACACAAATACATGTGCTATATGATAGTATAGCCTGGGCCAACATACTTAAGATGATTTATTATAAAAAATCCTGTATTAATTATTATTAAAGTATCATCGAAATATTGGCTTTTCATATATTTTCATATACTGTAGATGATTTTTTTATGTTATGCGTTTATCAAATATGAAAAATACTAGTAAGTCTAAGTGTGTAAAAAACTTCAGATGTCCCAAAACAGAGAATGTCATATGTATCAGGGCGGAGGCTATGATTCCCGATTACAACCAGTACACTCAGAACTAGGGAAAATAAGACTTAAATGGCATGAGCTGCATTCAGCTTATTAACGAAAACAAGTTATGCCGTAGGGTCTTAGTAGCAGAGGATCTATTAGCAGATCTCCAGAAGCCTTGGTAGCGGTTCTCCATCTTTGAACTTCCGGTTCAATGAGTGTCCAGGTCTTGCTGTTTGCGTTTCTTTTTTGAAACTTTGTTTACCACGAGCATATAATACACGAGTCAAATTAACACCTTATACTTCAGACCTAGTAGACTCCATAACATAAAGTGAGATGGATTTTGAGTATTTTATTACTTGGAATTGGGTGAAACTACATTCTGTTCTAACTTGTTCTTTTTGGTATGTAACATCATGTTTGACTTTTAGCTTTATGAGTTCTTGAGACTTTTGAAGTGTGCTTAAGTTTGTTACCTATGGAGCTATGTTATGTAAAATGAGGCATATGGCTTTTTATGAGAGACTTGAATAAGTCAAAGATAGTAATCTTGGATAATGGGATAAGACCTATGTTGCACGGACTCTCCAAAATGCTGCCGCACCCGTGTTGGATCCTCCAAAAATACACTACTTTTGAAGGATCCGACACAAATCTGGCAACATCTTTGGAGAGTTCGAGCAACATAGGATAAGACTTAGTTGAGTAGGATGTGGCCAAGATGTGATGTCTGGTTCATGTTAGAGGGTCTCTACAGGGGTGCTAAGGATAATGAAATGCGCCTTGGGATTTGTTCAAGAAGCAATGATGTAGTGGAACCTCTTATAAAGCCCCAGTGGTTTGTCAAGTGCAAAAATATGGCCAAACAGGCTTTGGATGTTGTTATGGATGATGACAATCGGAAAATGGAGATCATCCCAAAACAGTATGCTGCTGAATCGGAAAATGGAGATCACCCCTAAAAACGCTATGATTAAATGACTGCAATGGTTTAAATGAGATGCTAATTTGTGTCCCCATTACCGTACCCAATGTGTAGACTACTGCATTTTGATGGCTCTAATGACTGTTTTAGGTTTCTTCTATTCGTTATTGTCTTGTTCGTGGTGGAAATGGATATTCTATCATTTACTTTTGTGCAATTATCTCCTCAGATATAGATGTGCACATGCAAAAAACTTGGTTGTGTTTATTGTTATGGATTTTAAATATAAACTTTATAAAGGATGTTTTGTGCTCTTTTCTTGATTCACCACTTGCTTAAAAATCTGTTGTGTTCCATGTCACAAAGACTTGTGTGGTGAACATGCAGATGGCTTGAGAATATTCGTGATTGGTGCATCTCAAGACAGCTTTGGTGGGGTCATCGTATTCCTGCTTGGTATGTGACACTGCATGATGATAAGCAGAAGGAATTTGGTGTTTGTGATGATCACTGGATTGTTGCTAGAAATGAAGAAGAGGCTCGAGATTTGGCTAGTAGGAAATTTTCAGGTAAGGAGATTGTTGAGCTCATTCAAGATCCAGATGTGCTGGTTACCTGGTTTTCATCTGGTCTTTTCCCATTATCTGTATTGGGGTGGCCAGATGATACTGCGGATTTAAAAACGTTTTATCCAATTTCGGTTCTTGAAACTGGACATGATATTCTCTTTGCACGTATGGTGATGTTGGGGATAACGCTGGGAGGTGACGTACCATTTACGAAGGTTAGCAAACGTCATCATCCCTCGTAGAAAATGCCACTTTTTCTTATTGAGACTTATGCTATGAGTGGAGTTTGATTCTTTGAATCTATTATAGGAGCAATTGATATGCTAAGATAGTTCTGTTTCCATGATCCATGGCTTTTTCAGTGCTTAAAACAGAATTTTAAGTAGTTTGCTTCTGAAGCTTAAATTTTCTTTTTATCTACTTATAAAAAAGACAAAAAAATCCGTATTTTATCTACATGTAGTTATGTAACTTGATCTTTCTGTTGAGATCATAACAGATCTTATTTATTTTAATATGTTTTGCAGGTTTATTTGCATCCAATGATCCGTGATGCACAGGGACGTAAGATGTCCAAGTCATTGGGAAATGATGTTGATCCTCTTGAAGTTATTAATGGAATTACCCTTGATGGCAACCTGGATGCCAAAGAACTTGAGAGGGCATAAGAGGGACATGCAAAGGACTTTCCTGAAGGTATTCACGAATGTGGTGCAGATGCTCTTCGATTTGCCCTAGTCTTATATACTGGCCAGGTTTGTCACATTTGTGTCTTGAAATTTAATAAGATGTTTCTTTTGAACCTTCTTTGGATATTATTAACTCTTTTGTTTTGTCCTTCCCAGTCCGATAAGATCAATCTGGATATCAAGAGAGTGGTTGGGTATAGTGAATGGTGTAACAAACTATGGAATGCCATTAGGTTTGCCATGGGTAAACTGGGTGAAGATTACACCCCTCAGACAAAGATAGTTCCTAGTGAAATGCCTTTTAGCTGCCAGTGGATACTCTCAGCGCTTAACAAGGCCATAGCGAAAACTGTCTCATCCCTTGAATCTTATGATTTCTCCGATGCAGCAACAGCGGTATATTCATTTTGGCAGTTCCAGTTGTGTGATGTGTTTATAGAAGTAATCAAGCCATTCTTTGCCAGTGATAATCCAGAATTTGTATCTGCAAGAAGATTTGCTCAAGACACTTTGTGGCTCTGTTTAGATAATGGGTTGAGATTACTTCATCCATTTATGCCGTTTGTCACCGAAGAATTATGGCAGCGGCTTCCTGCTAGCGGGAATTCTATAAAGAAAGAATCTATAGTGATAAGTGATTATCCTTCAACTATAAAGGTATGATTTAAGTACAAATTTTAAAAACCAGAATATTAGATATATTACCTCCATTGGTGTCTGTTAAAGTGTAGGCCCCCCCCCCCCCCCCCCTTTTTCTCTATCTTTTTCGCCGTTGGTTTTGGTGTGATGGTCTAGAGTCTTAATGATTACTCTGACGAGCTGTATGGGGTCTATTTTCGAAAAATCAATATATCGGATCATGCATGTATGTTGTTAAACTGCTCATCAAGTATGTGTGAAAAGAAACTTATGTACGCAAATTGTTTTTCAAGAATATGTATTTGGAATATGTTAGCTCGCTTGAGGGTCTGAAAAATGCAGATTATCAAGATGAGTCTAGTAGTGGAAAACATGACTTAATATAATGCTCCATCCTAGCTGCTACATGATTATTATATTGTTTAATGTCCATGTTGTTTGACGTCTGATCATTTTTTCAGAGCTGGAATAACAATAGTGTGGAAGCTGAGTGTCACGAACTTAGTTCACCGATCTTGAACATGTCGTGATGGAGCCTAGTCCCCACGATCAGGTAAGCCAAATATTGCGGAAAATATAACATTTGCGGAAAAATAGAGGAAAACCAAATTTAATAACTAAAAGTAACTATACTGGATGCCGCTCGGCATGTACAACCCAATAAACACAAGTCTAACACTATTCCCAAAGACCCGGACACTCACGGGCACACAGGCTATAGAAATGTACAGTATGGCTCCAAAACTCCAGAATATTCTAAAAACCGAAGAGAGAAAGACTAGATACTAAAGATAGAGTAAGAGGGAGACTCGTCGGTCTGCGGACGCAGCTCGAAGTCTCCGAAATCCTCCTGCCTCACTAATAATGCGTCTGAGTGGAGGTACCTGAATGATCTGCACATGAAAAGAAAAAGATGCGCAGGAAGGGCGTGAGTACACCACAACGGTACTCAGTAAGTGCCAAGCCTAACCTCGGTTGGGTAGTGACGTAGTGACGAGGAAGGTCAGGGCCCTACTGAGATAAACACAATAAATAATATGGTAACGGATGTAAGCACGTGATTTTTGCCCTATATGAGAATTACTCCCAAAAAATTCAAGATTAAATAGTTTTGTTTTGTTCGCAATTTTTGTGGATTTTTGTGTTATTTTACTTTTATTGTTTGCATTTGTGTGTGCATGTTTATTTATTTAAATTAACGAAAAATACAAAAAAATATGTCGCATTTGCGTTTAGCATTTAATTCTACAATTAGGAGTAATTAAGTTTGTTTTACAAAAATAAAAATCACAAAAATATGTACTTTGCATTTTTTTTAGCATTTAAGGTCTAGTTACGTGATTTTATTTTGAACTGGTGCTTAATTATATGTGGTATTTATTTTTAAGAATTGACTAGTATTTTAAGTTAATTTTTGATTTTAGGATTTAGTCTTGGAATTTTGGTCTCAAAATTAGGAAATAAAAAGAAGAAAAGAACAAAAATAGGAATCAAACCGGAGCTGGGCTAGTCAGAAATATTAAAATCAGGCCCAAATAAAATGCCCGACCCAGGCCCAAGCACAGACCCAGTCTGTTCCATCTGCAGCTACCCAAAATGACATCGTATGGTCGTCTTCAATCTGAGCCGTCAATTTCATACGATCGCACGGTCCAGTCCATCTCTAGATATATCCAAACGACGCCGTATTTGGTCAATGTATCCGAGCCATTGATTTAATTTGATCTGACTGTCCCAAGGCCCCCTAATAACCCGACCCGTTCCCATCCAAAACCGACCCATTCTCTTATTTAAATAAACGACGTCGTTCCTCACAAGGGAATTGATCCAGGCCATCGATCTCAATTGATCCAACGACCTGGATTAATCCCTTGATTTCGTATATAAACCTAAGTCACACCCTACACCCCCCGAGCCAAACCCCCTCATCTCTCTCATCGTCTCCATCAGAGACGAAGCCAACCCCCAAACCCTAGCGTCGCCCCCATCCCCTTCGCCTGATCCCCGGCGGCAACAACGCCGATGACCACCCAATTAACACCCCTTAAGCATCTAACCACCCCCAATCCAAATCCGTTAACCGTTTACCTCGAATCAAACTGCATCGTCTCGAATCTTCATTTGAAGATTCAAGCAAAACTGGAACCTACCCCAACCAAGCCCAAACTCACACCCCGGCACCCCCTGACCCCCTCGTGCCCAAACCACCTTTGGTTTGGTTCGAATCAAGCTAAAACCGTTCGAACCCCCAAGAACCCTAGAAAACCAAAGGCTGGATTTTGTCCAAATTAAAAGAGTTTGGGTGTCTAACTGACCTTGGGTGTCTAGCTGACCTTAGTTGAGAACACTCGACTAAGGTCCGTTCGACCTCAAAAAATCCAAGTCTAAGTTGGTCCCAAGGTCGTCTGTTTCTGATTTTGTCACTGAGGTATTTTTCCCCTTCCTTTGTTCTATTTTTGTGTTTATACCTGTTTATGTGTTTAGTTTAGTTTTATGGAATTTTCAAATTTTCTTCTGTCCATCTCCAACCAAACCTTTTATTTCGTCAAATTTTCTTCTGTCCATTGTTAAGTGTGTGTTGAGCTATATAATCGATTTGAAACTTCGTCGAATATTTAGTTTATAAGTTCTTTATTTTGTCAATACAACTGGAATCACCTTGTTGGTCTGCTTTATTATGCTTGTTTGTTCTTAACTGTTAGATGTTATAATTTGTGTAGTCGATTGCATAAGTGTCGTCAATTGGTTTTTCATGCTCGAATGCTAGAATAACATGTTCTTGAATTCATGCCAGTAGGTTTGTTTCTTTCTGTTCTGATTGTTGTGAATTGAGAACGAGCCTGTTAATGGTTTGAGCTTAGAGATTAGCCTGTTGATACCTTCAATACACCTTCAAATGCATCTCAGTACAAGCCTGTTGATTGTTTGAAGCTAGTTGATATTCATGTTTTGCGCAAATCCCTGTTTGATAATTTGGTTTGAGCTGATCAGGATGGGTTCCCAATATGATTGGCTCATTCCACTTTGATCAGATGCTATGTGATCTAATTTGAGTTTGATTATCGTGTGAATTTGATTAGGAATTGGTTATAGCTGTAGTGATTTGGCGATCAATTAGGAAACAGTTTTGATCAGTTGAAAGGTTTTAATAGGTTTAGAATTAAAGGGATTTAATACAAATTAAAGAGGTTAGGGCAGGGCAGTAATACACAGGGGATTCAGGGGTAATTTTGGATTTGACAAGTTTGAAAATAAACTAACTTAGGGGTCTGTCCAATAAGGGTACTTAGATACTATTAGTTTAATATCAATGGGGGACCAAACATAATAGTATGGGATTTAATTAATACCCCATGACTCTTGATTGAAACAAATAGGGAACCAAGTGTGGGGAACCGAATAACTTGAAACAAGATAAGACATATAGGAGTGGGAATTCAGGGAATATGGGAAGACCAAATGCCAAGGCTGGTCTGAATAGTTCAAGGCAGATAGCAGGCCTGTTTTTTGGTTATAAATAGGCTAAGTTTTGACAGAAAAGGGGGGGGGGGCTTTGAAAACCATTGTTCAGAGGTCATATATTAAAAAAAAATCAGTTGAAAAAAGGGGGTCAAAAAATTAGTCCAGTTTCCTGTTCTTCTTTTGGCTTTCTAGGATCAGTTTAAAGGAAAAGGAAAGTTAAGCATTCATGTTGTCTCAGAATATAGGAGAGGATTGAAAGTTACTGTTCCATTGGTTCTTAGATGAATTTGGAGTCTTAAACACTGATTCATGCTCCCTGTTGACTGCTGAATCTACTCTTGAAGTCTATTGGGTTACCTTCTGGTTCAAACTCAAGTTCTGTTGGTCTTATTTTGGGTGTTTGTGTTGCTGTTGGTATTGGTGGAGTTTTAATTGGTTTTCCTGAGTTATTGCTGGTGTTTTTCTACTGGTGTCTACTGTGCTATTACTGTTTGATTGGTGCTACTGTGCTGTTGCTGTTGCATCTGCTGTTGTTGTATACTACTGTTGTGCTGATCACTCCTGTTTCTTCTTCTATTGCCTATTGCCAGGTACACTTTCGAATCAACACTGATGTAGCTGTGAGATGTAAAAGTGAAATGTTAAGGTGATTGGTGAATTAGTGTTGTACATGTAGTTTAATAGATATGTGATAAGTATTGTCTAGTTTCATGACTCAACAAGAATGCATGGTGTAGTTTTGTACTTAACTGGAACTGTTTGGTTTTTTTTTAAACTACAGTTTGTAGTTGTCAATTGTAGATTAAATGTAGTTAGTTGTGTAATTCGTATGATGAACAAATAGTTAATGGATTGGGTACTTAGACTTCATCTTTAATTAGTGTTTGTATTTAAGACAGATTTTAGGACTGTGTACTCTAATGGATTAGTGATTCGTCATTCTCCCTAGTGCAATGTAGCCTTAATTATTTAGCTAGTTCTACCAAGAATCTGATTCCATTAGGCAGTATATAGGCCAGTGCTTGAATCCATGTTAATAACATCTTCTAGTAGTTAATTCCATTAGTCTCAATCATCTTAAAATATTAGTTTAAATCAACTTGGAGAATGGTTAGTCTGTTTTTTTTTTAACATTTTGTCAATCTCGTGTGCATATTATAATTTCAACTTTAGTAGTTCGCTTATAGAATAAGGCACGAAACAATTTTCCATTTTTTATGAGTTTGAGTGCAATTTTCCGTTAGCATCTATTGTAATCTGATAACTAATAAGAGGCCCGTACTTGTCCAGCATGTAAATTAATTAGGACTCTTTCTTCTTTCATTTTTAGAGACGAATAAAAAATAGAAAAATGTAGTCACTTTAGGATTATCCTTTTAAAATAAACGAGATGAGCCTCGCTGAATAAAAACGCACAAATTGCGGGGCCCTCAATTGAGGTTTATAATAAATACTTAGATTTTGGGAGGGGTCGTTTAGCGAATTTCACGGCCTTCCCCAAAATAGTAACGCGATAGTCTCTTTAGGCGCGTGTTTAATAATCTTACCTTCTTAAACTCGGGTGTGCATTTCATGGGACCCAAATCCAAATCCCAAAACGTTCAAATGTGTTCAGGATTGCGAGTGCATTTCATGTGACGCGATCCGAAGACATATTTTAAACGACGTTCAATTTTCTTTAATAAATTGAATAAAAGCAGTTAAAAGTTAAAATGGGCACATAAGTTGCAACATGTTTTAAAATCAGATAAATAAGCCGAATGCGACAGTTGAGCCACCGTGCTAGAACCACGGAACTCGGGAATGCCTAACACCTTCTCCCGGGTTAACAAAATTTCTTATCCGGATTTTTGGTTAGCGGGCTGTTAGATAGAGTCATTCTTTTCCTCGATTCGAGATTAAATCGGTGACTTGGGACACCATAAATCTCCCAAGTAGCGACTCTGAAATAAATAAACAAATCCCATTTTGATTGTCCTTTAATTGGAAAAACTCCCTCTACTACATCCCTTCGCGGGGTGCGGTAGCGTAAAAAGGAGGTGTGACAGCTTTGGCGACTCCGCTGGGGAATTATTTACTTAACTCAGAACCACTGGTTCAGGGTTAGAAATTCGAGCTTAGAATAATTGTTGTATTTGGCTTTATCTGTTATCTCATTTTGCTACATGATCTGTGCTTAATGTGCTAGTTGACTGCTTTTACCACTTTGATATTTCGTGAACTGTATATAAACTGTGCCAAAACCCATATCCTCTCTGAGTCTTCTAAATCATGAAGAAGGGTGCACTTCGTGTGACTTCTTTTCTGTATAGAGTCTATCCCAATTTTAGAACGAGGTTCGGATAAGTTGCAAAGCCGGTGAAGGTTCTGTATTCCCGGTACGCTGCCTCCCCCTCGGCTCGAGCTGTCTGCTCGGGTAAGCCCGGTTTAGAACAAACACCCAGGTTTTGAACCTAGAATAACACAGCCTCAAGTCAGATCCCTAGTAGGAACGTTTATTTGCATCATGTGCATTTGACTTAGGGGACTCAACACAGGGGTTGGGTCCGTCTAGGACAAGCAACCTGAAGTGAAAAGACCATCATGCTGCATCTTGTCTGATTTATGCATTTATTTGCTTCAGACTAGCATGTTGACCGGCTTTCGAAAATTGGGAATACTAGAAAATTGTGAAAAAGAGAAAAAATAACAGTGTAGAGAAAGAACTACTTATTTTCAAAAGAACCAATGCCCAAGTAGTGTCAAAACTCTGCCGAAATTTTGAAAAAAATGGGAAAAGAAAGAAATGTGTTTTTGAAAAGAAAGGAGTCTGGTTTCTTTTAAAGATCTAATTTTCGCCCGAACTACGTCGATTTGATTCTTACCGGATGTGAGATACGTAGGCAACCCCCATCGGGTCCAACTTCCCCTTTTTGCAAAAATAACCAGAAAATGTCAAAAATTTTATTATAAGTCGGGCGATGCCGTTGTTGTCAAAAATAGCCAAATATTCCCGAAAGGGACGCCGAAGGGCTGACTTTGCATAAACAGCCACTTTTGAATGTTTGACCAACTAACCCACACAGCCGTAAAATCCTCGTCCCCGAGGCTCTGTAAGGCCATGTTTTCAATGATGGGTAGCTATTTTGAAAAAACAAGAAAAGAGTCTTAAATAAATCAATTGATGCTGTTTTTGTCAAAAATAGCCAAATGTTCCCGAAAGGGACGCCGGAAGGCTGACTTTGCATAAACGGCCACTTTTGGTCATCTTTTAGAGTTTTGACCGATTGACCCTCACAACCTTAAAATCTTCATCCCGAAGTGCTGAAAGGCCATGTTCGGAAAATCGGATCTTTCTTTTTAAATTAAGAAAATAGTCAAATAAATTTTTTTACTTTTTGTTTACATCACCTTAATAAATGTGCAGGATGAGCACAAGTGAAAACAAACCCTTCACCGTCTTTAGCGAGGTCCCCCTCCAGCTTCATATGTGGTGGAACGATTTGGAAAAAAGCAGCAAAGAAATAGTGGTCAGAATCTTGGGGGGTCTAGTCTACTAAATGTCAGGGCAAGGCCGGATGTCATCGAGGCTTTAATAGCATTTTGGGACCCGACCCGAAATGTGTTTCGCTTTGCGGATTTGAGCTTACACCTACACTGGAGGAAGTAGCAGGTTATGCAGGTATGAATGGGAATCTGAGAAATCAGTATCTGTTGTCACCAAGGCCGGTATCTCCACACCGCTTTCTGGATTTGTTAAATATCAGTCGGACTGTGCAAAATAACGATTTATCAGAAGGATGATGCGCTTTTTAGTTCTTATATCAGCGTTATGGTAATCCGCATGGTTTTGACGAGCCAAATTTGGGACTGACTAATGCCGGAAACAGAGGTAAATATGTATCAATACGAACCTTGGCATTCATAACGACATTCTTGGGAATCGTGGTTTGTCCACGAGATGACAAGAAAATAGAGATAGGTCTCGTAGGGATGGTTGACGTTGCAATGAAAAAGGCTAACAACACTATAGTTCCCTTGATCTTATCAGAAATGTACCGAGCATTGACTGTGTGTAAGGAGGGAGGAAGTCTTTTCCAAGGTTGCAATCTATTACTTCAGTTGTGGATGCAAGAGCATCTCTATCATCGGGTGGGGTATATGAACTACGGGCTGACTGGCTTAAGCGGCATTGAAGAGTTTGAGAAGCGGGTAATGGGTGTCGCGTTCCCCGAGGGTACTGAAGATTGGTTTGTACGACTGAGTTCCCTGACGGTGGACCAAATTGAATGGGCATTCGGGTGGTTTCCCGCTACTGAGGCGGTATACATGTTGGCAAAAGAATGTTATGTTCCTTTGATGGGTGTCCGTAGTATCCAACCATATGCTCCCCATCGGGTATTGCGCCAATTGGGAAGGTTCCAGGTTGTCCCTAATGATGAAGATTTGAGCAAGCATGTCATCGAGCTAAGTCCGAAAGCCACGTTCCCGGATGATACAATTCCCCAGTTGTGGCACGAATGTAGATTCATTAAGCCCAAAACTATGGTACGAGATTTGGTCAAAGGCGAGGTAGAACCAAAGTATGATGCATGGTTCGGGAAAAGATTCCAGACTCATCAGAGGCCTGCTAAAAGGGCCCATGTCCAGCAATTCATGGATGACTCGCAAGAACAATGGGTTTGGCTGGCAAGAGAAGAAGGCTATCGGGTTGAAATTGGTAAGATGAAACAGCAAATTGTGGACCTAAAATATGAAAATATTTTGCAAGTCGATGCTGATACGGGAGAAAAGAATAGGTTGGCCCAAGAAAACAAGGCCCTGAAAGCCCAAATCTGACGAGTCAGAATGGATGCCAACAACCAACAGAGAAGTCGGACCGACAAAATGATGATAGCTGGGTTGAGAAATCAGGTCATTGAAAGCCGAGAGGGTTTGGAAAGGGCAGAAGCTAGCATAGCAAGAATTCGAGCTAGATGGGCAAAAGGTACAGTAGCGCGAACAAAGCACATGCGGCAAGTGAAGAGGGATTATGAAGGTACCATTGCTATATTGAGAGAAACAAATTCCACTCTCAAAGAACGGGTCTTTAAACAAGCCCGAGATGCCAGAACTGACAGGAAGCGCTGCTATGATTTGATGGCACGAATGGAAGAACAAATGGATAAGTTCCAGGATCAACTCGCTAGCAACGCTCAAGTGCTGGGAGCAAAGAATCAACGAATAGAGCAACTGCTTATGGAAAGGGATAGGATCAGGGATAGAATTGAAGAGATCGGGCACTGCATCACCATGAGGTGCCTAGCATGTGAGGAAATGCCCTGTACTACCCTCTTTGCTTCAGTCATGGGCTGCGTCCACCAGATCATGGAAGAATTGAAAAGCGTGCAAAGGGGCCTTGCACCAAAGCCCGCGGAAAGGCCGAACGATGCCCCACGGGCACCAAAATTCAGAGCTTTAATGTATTCTTAATCCAAGTCTGTATTTGCTGTTTTTAAGAGTCTGTTATCTGTCCGTGTGTTTCTCTTTTCACATCAAATTATGCTAGTAGTTCGGAGTCTGTATTTTGTTTTTCCTTTTTCAAGTGGGTAGTTTGTAATAGCATATTTTGGTAATGAAATGAAAGATTCCAAAATTTGTGTCTTTATTTTTTGCTTGTAGGCAGAATTACGCGCGATCTGATTCATGCGGGGACGTGATACGTAGGCAATCCACATAAGATTTGACCACCCTTAAAAAAGAAAAAGAGAAAGTGAATAAAAAAAAGAAAGAAAAAAGAGAACAAGAAAAGAGAGAAAAAGAAATAAGTCGGGATGATGCATGCGGTCGGAGCAAAAACATGTTACAAATGGTTAAACTGCCTAAGAACATTGCATCCCCCAACGTGCAATTGCAATATGTGTTAAAACTCTAACGCTGACAAGTTTGTTGTTTTACCAATTTATACCAATTAGTTTGTTATAGCGTACTGGCACCATACTATTATCAAACAAGATCTAAAGGGACCATCCCGAAAAGCATGACTAACTCAGAAAACAATGTTGAGGAGGAAAAGACGGAAAGTCAGATGCTGAAAGAGGCAATGGAAAAAATGGAAAAAATGAGACTGGAGATGAACGAAATGCAGTTAGCCTTGGCTAGGGTACAAAAGCGGCCCGAACGTCCCCTTACTCCTACTCTCCCACCAGGACACATGCCGGAATACCCTCCCCACGGCCCTTCGACAAGCTTCCCAAGTCACCACTACTATCAGGGAAGAAATCCCTATGATCCCCAAGCGCCACCACCCAATCAGAACCTTCCCCCACCAAATGTCCCTGTTTTCGTGGCACCCCTACCAGACACGTTACAAAGATCATCCAGTGAGCCATTGTTTCAGGCTCACGATAACCAATATTACCCCCCTGAACCTACATTTAAAGCACCCGAGCCACATGCCTATAATCCCCACTTTGAGGTCCCAACAGAGATTGAAAAGCCGGCTAAGAGCCCAGAGTAGGACGAAGTGCTTCGAAAATTTAAAAGCCTGGAGCAGTCCTTCAGGAACATGCACGGGTTAGGCAACCAGGTCAGTGTGGCCTACAAGGACCTGTGTCCTTTCCCTGACGTTCAATTGGCGGCAGGATTCAAGATGCCAAAGTTTGATCTATACGAAGGGAACGGTGATCCAATGGCACATCTACGAGGTTTTTGCAGCAAGATGAGAGGAGCAGGTGGTAAAGATAAGCTGCTTATAGCTTACTTTGGTCAAAGTCTAAGTGGGTCTGCATTGGAATGGTACACAAGACAGGATCCGAGCAGGTGGTACACCAGGGAAGATCTAGCACAAGCATTCGCAGGTTACTTTCAGTACAACCTTGAGATCGTCCCTGACCGTCTCACATTGCTGAAACTTGAGAAGAAGCCCGGGGAAAGCTTTCGAGAATTTGGGTTCCGGTGGAGAGAACAGGCAGCAAGAGTTGATCCTCCGATGAGGGAGGGGGAAATGGTAGACTACTTTTTGCAGACTCTAGAGCCAACTTACTTTGGTCACCTGGTGACGTCAGTTGGCAAATCTTTCAACGAGGTGGTAAAAATGGGCGGTATGATTGAAGAGGGACTTAAGTCCAATAAGATCCTGAGCTATTCGGCAATTAAAGCAACCACTCAGGCCATTTAGAGCGGCACGTGAGGTGCACTCGGGAAGAAGAGAAGAGAAGAGAAGAGGTCGCAACGGTAGAGGCAGGTAATTGGTCCAGATCGAGAGGTCCTTCCCCTCACTACCAATCCAGACCCCATCACCCAAATTACCCACACACTCCAAATTACCCTCCACAACCCTACTACCCACCACAAGAACCACACTTCTCTGTCCATCAAGCCCAGACATACACCTAGCCTCTAGCTCGCTCGCAATGGCATGCGCCGACTCCCCAAAATACCTACCCACCTCCACAGAATACATATCCGCGTCCACAAAACACATATCCACCTTCGAGGGCCTATATAAATCCTCTAGGGTCAGGGTTTTGGGGAAATCAAGCTTTCAAGAATGAGAATAAGCAGAAATATACTCCGCTAGGAGAATCCTATACTGCCCTATTCCACAAATTGAGGCAGTTAGGCCTGTTGAATCCCATTGAGCCCAAATTGCCAAATCCCCTGCCTAGAAATCTTGATCCATCAGCGAGCTGTGAATATTGTTCAGGGGCTCCCAGACACGATACTGAGAAATGTTAGAAGTTGAAGAATGTCGTGCAAGAGCTTATTGATACAAATAGGATCGAGGTCCAGGCTCCAGAAGCGCCAACCATTAATCAGAATCCGCTACCCGCGCACCATGAGACCCATATGATCGAACTAGTGCACAAGGGAGGGGAGCTTAAGAAGCCCTCACAAACAATGATGATGATCCGGGCCAGTGAAGCTAGTCCCAAAGAAAAGTCGACCAGTGGAAAAGCAGTGGTACAGTTGGAAAGGATAGACAGCAAGCCAGTGGTGGTGATGGGGAAGAGTTCATCTGTTGCTGCAAGGAAGCCAGAACCGTTAAAGGTAGTGCTGCAGGGAGTATCAAGCACACCTATGGTAGTTGTGAAGGGGGTCCACATAGAACCAGTTGTTATCAGGCCGGTAAAGCAGTTGCCAATAATCAGCGAGAAAGCCATGCCATGGAGCTACAGTCAAGCGATGGTAATATATAAGGGGAAGGAGGTTGTGGAAGAAATATGCGAGGACCAGGGGTTAACTCGTTCGGGAAGGTGTTTTGCTCCCATAGAGTTAAGAAGGTCCAACCCAGCGGTGATAAAGAAACCCGTGACAGAGGAAGAGGCGGAGGAGTTTTTAAAGAAAATGAAGGCACAAGATTACTCCATTGTGGAGCAGTTGAGAAAGACCCCGACACAGATTTTGTTGCTATCATTATTGATCCATTCCAGTGACCATTGCCAGGCACTGATGAAAATCCTGAACGAGGCCCATGTTCTGAATAAAATCTCTGTAAACCACTTGGAGAGGATAGTGGACAAAATCTTCGAAGTAAACCGAGTGACATTTTCTGATGATGAATTGCCGATAGAGGGTACAGAACACAACAAAGCCCTCTACTTGACCGTGAAATGTGAAGAATCGGTGGTCACTCGGGCATTGATTAATAATGGGTCGAGCACCAACATCTGTCCTTTATCTACTCTAGATAAGCTAAAGGTTGATAATGATCGGATTCATAGGAACAACGTCTGCGTCCGAGGTTTTGATGGGAGTGGTACTGACACGGTGGGTGATATCATACTGGAATTGACCATTGGTCCAGTGGAATTCACCATGGAATTCCAAGTGATAAACGTGGCAGTATCATACAATCTTCTATTGGGTCGACCCTAGATCCATGCCGCCAAAGCAGTGCCTTCTACATTACACCAGATGGTAAAATTTGAGTGGGACAGGCAAGAGATAGTGCTGCACGGGGATGACGGTACATGCACTGTGGGTGATGCCATTATGCCATTCATAGAAACTGACGATGACAAAGGTCCATGGGTTTCCCAGGTTTTTGATGCGGTCTCGGTGGACAAAATTCCTGAGGGCGAAGACCTTCCACTTCCCAGAATCGCAGATGTGACCTTCATGATAGCCTCGGAAATGTTAAACAGCGGGTTTGTACCAGGAAAAGGTTTGGGGGTTGATCTGCAGTGTATTGTCTAGCCAGTTTCTTTGCCCAAGAATCTGGATACTTTTGGGCTGGGATTTAAGCCTACGACAGCAGATGTAAGACAGGCTCAAAAGTTGAAGAAAAGAGTTTGGGTTCTTCCCAAGCCGATTCCGCGTCTCTCCAGATCATTTGTCAGAGCCGGTATCAGAAAGTTGTCAGTCCCAAAAGTTCTCGGACCATTGATTGGGTCAGATGGAGATCTGGATCAGGGTTTTGAAAGGCTGTTTGCCGAAGTCAACGTGATAGAAGCTGGAGAAGGTTCCAGTAGGGCAGATATACAGTTTGTGGGGCCTAGAGCCAATATCAACAATTGGACGGCTACTCCTCTTCCTACCCGGAGGGAGTCTTGGTAGTAGGCTCTGGATTTTTCTTTCTTGTTATCTGAATTATTCCAAGGTTGTAATCCAGTTTTTGTTTTATTACTTGGCAAAAGTGTGAAACCTTGTTATCCCGTATTTTAATAAAGTGAAAGTTTTCTCTTCTTATTTTGTTTTAATTTTGTTTTCTTCTATTCTCTTTCTGAACAGTTCCCTTTATACTGGTTCTAATGACATGGCATGCACAACGGATCTTCAACCTAGTCTAAAAAATCAATCTGATTCTGAACTAACTGTATAAGAGGTCGATTATGATGATGAATCGGAATATGATGAGGATGAAGCCTTCGAAGAGAAAAATAGAGAGTTGAGCCAATTTGAAGAGAAATCCAAGCCCAGTCTGAATGACACTGAAGCCGTCAATCTAAGGGGTGCAAATGACATTAGGGAAACTAAGACAAGCATCCACATCGAGCCAAACATAAGGGAAGAACTAATCAAAGCACTTGTTGAATTCAAAGACGTTTTTGCATGGTCGTATGATGACATGTCAGGTTTAAGCATTGATTTAGTGGTTCACAAATTGCCCACTGACTCGGCATGCCCTCCCGTCAAGCAGAAATTGAGGAAGTTCAAAATAGACATGAGTGTGAAGATTAAAGAAGAAGTAACCAAGCAGCCGCAGGCAAAGGTTATTCGGGTCACTCGATATCCTCATTGGTTGGCTAATGTGGTGCCCATGCCAAAGAAAGATGGGAAGATCAGGGTATGTGTCGATTACCACAATCTGAACAGGGCGAGCCCAAAGGATAACTTTCCATTGCCCAACATCCATATCTTGATCAATAATTGTGCCGGACGTGAGATCGGTTCTTTTGTGGATTGCTATGCGGGGTATCATCAGATTCTGATGGATGAAGAAGATGCGGAAAAGACGGCTTTCATTACGCCATGGGGAATTATTGCTACCGTGTAGTGCTATTCTACTTGATGAACGCTGGGGCCACGTACATGAGAGCAATGACTACTGTGTTTCATGACATGATACACAAATAGATTGAGGTGTACGTAGATGATGTGATCATAAAATCCAAGCGTCAGGAAGGCCACGTAACAGACCTAAGGAAGTTTTTCCAAAGACTTCGAAGGTACGACATTAAGCTCAACCCGGCCAAATGTGCATTTGGTGTTCCATCGAGAAAGCTGTTGGGATTCATCGTCAGTCGGCGAGGCATTGAGTTGGACCCGTCAAAGATCAAATCCATCCAAGAATTGCCGCCGCCGAAGAACAAAACAGAAGTGATGAGTCTGTTGGGAATGTTGAATTATATCAGCAGGTTCATCGCTCAACTCACGGCGACTTGTGAACCCATTTTTCGTCTACTGAAGAAAGATGTTGCAGTAGAATNAGTCCTGGAGAATTCTTTCGGTTGTGTACTGGGGCAACACGACATTACAGGAAGAAAGGAGCAAGCCATCTATTATCTCAACAAGAAGTTTACAGTATGTGAGGTCAAGTACACTCAACTTGAGAAGACATGTTGCGCCCTAACTTGGGTGGCATAGAAATTGAAGCATTATCTGTCATCCTACACTACTTACCTCATTTCAGGCCTGGACCCATTGAAGTATATTTTCTAGAAGCCTATGCCCACATGGAGGTTAGCGAAATGGCAAATATTACTCACGGAGTTCGACATCGTCTATGTGACGAGGACGGCCATGAAAGCCCAAGCATTGGCCGATCACTTGGCTGAGAATCCTGTTGATGAGGAATACGAGCCCTTGAGGACGTATTTTCCTGATGAAGAAGTGATTCATATAGACGAGTTGGAATTGACCGAGGAACCAGGATGGAAGCTTTTCTTTGATGGAGCTGTAAATGCAAAAGGAGTTGGAATAGGAGAGGTACTTATCTCTGAAACATGACATCATTATCCTGTTACGGCTCAGCTACGTTTCTATTGCACCAATAACATGGCTGAGTATGAGGCATGCATTTTGGGCTTACGATTAGCTGCCGACATGGATGTCCAGGACGTCTTGGTCTTGGGAGACTCGGACCTCCTGGTGCATCAGATTCAGGATGAATGGGAAACACGGGATTTGAAGCTCATACCATATCGACAATGCTTGCATGATCTGAGTAAGCGATTCTGATCAGTGGAGTTCAGACACATCC
>MU678748.1:31771-51440 GCA_026770625.1 Nicotiana glauca
TTCTGTCCATCTCCAACCAGACCTTTTATTTGGTCAAATTTTCTTCTGTCCATTGTTAAGTGTGTGTTGAGCTATATAATCGATTTGAAACGTCGTCGAATAGTTAGTTTATAAGTTCTTTGTTTTGTCAATACAACTGGAATCACCTTGTTGGTCTGCTTTATTATGCTTGTTTGTTCTTAACTGTTAGATGTTATAATTTGTGTAGTCGATTGCATAAGTGTCGTCAATTGGTTTTTAATGCTCGAATGCTAGAATAACATGTTCATGAATTCATGCCAGTAGGTTTGTTTCTTTCTGTTCTGATTGTTGTGAATTGAGAGCGAGCCTGTTAATGGTTTGAGCTTAGAGATTAGCCTATTGATACCTTCAATACACCTTCAAATGCATCTCAGTACAAGCCTGTTGATTGTTTGAAGCTAGTTGATATTCATGTTTTGCGCAAATCCCTATTTGATCATTTGGTTTGAGCTGATCAGGATGGGTTCCCAATATGATTGGCTCATTACACTTTGATCAGATGCTATGTGATCTAATTTGAGTTTGATTATCGTGTGAATTTGATTAGGAATTGGTTATAGCTGTAGTGATTTGGTGATCAATTAGGAAACAGTTTTGGTCAGTTGAAAGGTTTGAATAGGTTTAGAATTGAAGGGATTTAATACAAATTAAAGAGGTTAGGGCAGGGCAGGGCAGTAATACACAGGGGATTCATGGGTAATTTTGGGATTTGACAAGTTTGAAGATAGACTAACTTAGGGGTCTGTCCAATAAGGGTACTTAGATACTATTAGTTTAATATCAATGGGGGACCAAACATAATAGTATGGGATTTAATTAATACCCCATGACTCTTGATTGAAACAAACAGGGAACCAAGTGTGGGGAACCAAATAACTTGAAACAAGATAAGACATATAGGAGTGGGAATTCAGGGAATATGGGCAGACCAAATGCCAAGGCTGGTCTGAATAGTTCAAGGCAGATAGCAGGCCTGTTTTTTGGTTATAAATAGGCTAAGTTTTGATAGAAGGGGGGGGGGGGCTTTGAAAACCATTGTTCAGAGGTCATATATTAAAAAAAATCAGTTGAAAAAAGGGGTCCAAAAATTAGTCCAGTTTTCTGTTCTTCTTTTGGCTTTCTAGGATCAGTTTAAAGGAAAAAGAAAGTTAAGCATTCATGTTGTCTCAGAATATAGGAGAGGATTGAAAGTTACTGTTCCATTGGTTCTTAGATGAATTTGGAGTCTTAAACACTTATTCATGCTCCCTGTTGACTGCTGAATCTACTCTTGAAGTCTATTGGGTTACCTTCTGATTCAAACTCAAGTTCTGTTGGTCTTATTTTGGGTGTTTGTGTTGCTGTTGGTATTGGTGGAGTTTTAATTGGTTTTCCTGAGTTATTGTTAGTGTTTTGCTACTGGTGTCTACTATGCTATTACTGTTTGATTGGTGCTATTGCGCTGTTGCTGTTGCATCTGCTGTTGTTGAATACTACTGATGTGCTGATCACTCCTATTTTTTCTTCTATTGCCTATTGCCAGGTACACTTTTGAATCAACACTGATGTAGCTGTGAGATGTAAAAGTGAAATGAAATGTTAAGGTGATTGGTGAATTAGTGCTATACATGTAGTTTAATAGATATGTGATAAGTATTTTCTAGTTTCATGACTCAACAAGAATGCATGGTGTAGTTTTGTACTTAACTGGAACTGTTTTTTTTTTAAGCAAAGTTTGTAGTTGTCAATTGTAGATTAAATGTAGTTAGTTGTGTAATTCGTATAATGAACAAATAGTTAATGGATTGGGTACTTAGACTTCATCTTTAATTAGTGTTTGTATTTAAGATAGATTTTAGGACTGTGTACTCTAATGGATTAGTGATTCGTCATTCTTCCTAGTGCAATGTAGCCTTAATTATTTAGCTATTTCTACCAAGAATCTGATTCCATTAGGCAGTATATAGGCTAGTGCTTGAATCCATATTAATAACATCTTCTAGTAGTTAATTCCATTAGTCTCAATCATCTAAAAATATTAGTTTAAATCAACTTGGAGAATGGTTAGTCTGTTTTTTTTAACATTTTATCAATCTCGTATGCATATTATAATTTCAGCTTTAGTAGTTCACTTATAGAATAAGGCACGAAACAATTTTCCATTTTTTATGAGTTTGAGTGCAATTTTCTGTTAGCATCTATTGTAATCTGATAACTAATAAGAGGCCCGAACTTGTCCAGCATGTAAATCAACTAGGACTCTTCCTTCTTTCATTTTTAGAGACGAATAAAAAATAGAAAAATGTAGTCACTTTTGGATTATCCTTTTAAAATAAACGAGACGAGCCTCGCCGAATAAAAACGCACAAATTGCGGGGCCCTCAATAGAGGTTTATAATAAATACTTAGATTTTGGGAGGGGCCGTTTAGCGAATTTCACGGCCTTCCCCAAAACAATAACGCGATAGTCTCTTTAGGTGCGTGTTTAATAATCTTACCTTCTTAAACTCGGGTGTGCATTTCATGCGACCCAAATCCAAATCCCAAAACGTCGAGTCAAATGTGTTCAGGATTGCGGGTGCATTTCATGTAACGCGATCTGAAGACATATTTTAAACGACGTTCAAATTCTTTAATAATTTGAATAAAAGCGGTTAAAAGTTAAAATGGGTACATAAGTTGCAACATGTTTTAAAATCAGATAAATAAGCCGAATGCGACAGTTGAGCGACCGTGCTAGAACCACGGAACTCGGGAATGCCTAACACCTTCTCCCGGGTTAACAGAATTCCTTATCCGGATTTCTGGTTAGCGGACTGTTAAATAGAGTCATTCTTTTTCTCGATTCGGGATTAAATCGGTGACTTGGGACACCATAAATCTCCCAAGTGGCGACTCTGAAATAAATAAACAAATCCCGTTTCGATTGTCCTTTAATTGGAAAAACTCCCTCTATTACATCCCTTCGCGGGGTGCGGTAGCGTAAAAAAGAGGTGTGACAATAGAAACAATCTAAATAAAGTCTACAACAAAAATCTAAACCGGATAAGTACAGGAGAACAGTAATAGAAAGTAACGGTAACAATACAAGTAAATACTGCCCTCAACCAGGAAATAACAACCGGGGATCTCTTGGTATCCTCATCAAATGCATTAGGGATCTCTTGGTATCCCGAGGATCTCTTGGTATCCTCAATAAGTGAGTCGGGGATCTCTTGGTATCCCAATGTATATATATAGAAACACGTGCCAGGGATCTCTTGGTATCCCGCACCTTCAATCCAAAATGAGTCAAGTACAAGGGGATCTCCCGGGCAGCCGTCCCATAGTCCCAATTTAAAGCACACCACAACAACTCATAATCTCAGAATAAATACTAGACCAGTACAAGTAATAGAAATTTCTAACCTAACATGCTTCAAAGAGTGAAAATAGTACAATTAAACAATTAAGCAAGTAAGTCAGGTAAGCATGCTTCTCTAAGCTAGCACAGGTTAAAACTACAGTTTTTTTTGATTTTGCACCGGGTGTCCGAGTCTCTTCGAGCCCCGACTAATCCCGGGGGTGCACAGGCCCTCGGCAAGGAGTTTCCCGCAAGTGCACCACAGTTAATTCAGGTTTTTACCCAGTCCGATGGCCCTCATAAATTGTTTGCACCCAGTGGGTTTCGAACTTGAGACCTTGAAAGAGAGCAACAAACCCCAAGGCTCAGGTCAATTGCCACCAGGCCAACCCCTGAGGGTTTTAACACTACAGTTTAAATGAACAAGTAAACAGAAAATCTCCATGTAAATACTCCAAGTAGAAACGGGTTTACAACAATTAGATCAAGTACGCGCTCGTCACCTCACGTACAAGGCATTCAAATATTCAGAACATGTCCTAAGGGGAAAAGTCCCCCACACAAGGTTAGACAAGCCACTTACCTCGAACCGACTCAATATCACAAGAAACCGTGCCTTTGCCACGAGTATCCGACTTCAAATGGCCCAAATCTATTCAATTCAATTACATATCGTAAATAATATTACAAACAACTGATTCCACTATAAAAATTAAAACTTGGGCGCGAAAATAGGTAAAATGACCAAAATGCCCCTCCAGCCAACGTCTCGTAATCGAATAATTTTTATATTTTCAGAACCCTCGTACTCTCACGAGTCTAACCATAAAAAAATCTCCCAAATCGGAGGTCAAATGCCCCCTCAAACCCCAAAGTTTGGTCTATGAACTTTTACCCGAAATTACCAAGTTTTTGATCCTAAATTTGAATTCCAATGATGTATTTAGCTATATAATGATGAAATATAATGAAAAGGGATCAACGAAACGTTACCCAATGATTTTCTCTTCAAAACCCACTAAAAATCGCCTTCT
The DNA here is from genome assembly GCA_026770625.1 of Nicotiana glauca. Taxonomy (NCBI): domain Eukaryota; kingdom Viridiplantae; phylum Streptophyta; class Magnoliopsida; order Solanales; family Solanaceae; genus Nicotiana; species Nicotiana glauca. The sequence continues at coordinate 36,149 of MU678748.1, forward strand.
CCCGTGCTCTCAATCGATTTTCAAACTTATGAAATTAAACCCTCGACATTGATACTTCTGAACAGTCATTTCCGCTTCTGCGGTCCCGCTTAAGCGGAAACCAACCGCTTCTGCGGTTTTCATTGAAAGGGCTGGGGTCGCACCTGCGATAGCTGGGCCGCTTCTGCGACTCCACTTATGCGATGATTTAGCCGCTTCTGCGGCTTCTGAGGAAAAGGCACGAGCCGCTTCTGCGACCAAATAGTCGCTTCTGCCACCGCTCATGCGGAAAAGATGATCGCTTCTGCGGTCTCTGAGGGGAAGGCCAAACTCGCTTTTGCGATGAAGAAGCCGCTTCTGTGGCTCCAAAACCACAGAAGCAAAAATACCGGATGAAAGAATCCTTCAGCTATTCATCCAACTTCAAAATCTTCCGTCAACCACCCTGAATCATACCGAGGCCCCCGGGACTCAACCAAAAGCACCAATACCACCTAATACCTTATTCAAACTTGTAACAATCCTTAAAACACCTAAAACAACACCGGAAACTCGACTAAATCAAAGATTCAAGCCTAAGAACTTCAAATTCCAACAAAACACGCTTTCGATCAAAAACCTAATCGAACCTCGCCCGAATGACCTGAAATTTTGCACGCATATCCCAAATGACATGATGGAGCTACAGCAACTTCCGAAATTCAAATCCGACCCTTGTATCAAAAACTCACTATCAAACCGGAAACTTTAAAAATTCAAACTTCGGCATTTCAAGCCTAAATGAGCTAGGAACCTCCAAAATACATTCCAAATACGCTCCCAACCCCAAAATCACCTAACGGAGCTAACGGAACCATCGGATTTCCATTCCGAGGTCATTTTCACACTGTTCCGAATACTGACCGTTTTTCAACTCTTATGCTCTCATTTAAGGACTAAGTGTCCCAAAACACTCCGAATCCTCACACCGAACGTCCCGGCAAACCAAAATAGCAGAAATGAACTTAGCGGAAGCAGTTAATGGGGGATCGGGGCGTAAATTTCAAAAACAACCGGCCAGGTCATTACATCCTCCTACACTTAAACATTCGTTCGTCATTGAACGAGCATAGAGAACATACCTGAAGTAGTAAAAATATGAGGGTTCTGGCTGCGCTTATCCTGCTCGGTCTCCCAAGTCGCCTCCTCGGCCGGCAGACCCCGCCACTAAACTTTCACTGAAGCTATGTTCTTTGACCTCAACTTCCTGATTTTCCTGTTCAAAATTGCCACTGGCTCCTCAACATAGGATAGATCCTTGTCCAACTGGACTGAACTGAAATCCAACACGTGCGACGGATCACCGTGATATCTCCGGAGCATCGAAACATGAAATACCGGATGAACTCCGACTAGGCTGGGAAGTAAGGCAAGCTCATAAGCAACCTCCCAACTCACCTCAAGATCTCAAAAAGCTCAATAAACCTCGGACTCAGCTTCCCTTTCTTCCCAAACCTCATGACGCCCTTCATAGGCGAGACCCGAAGCAGAACCCGCTCACCAACCATATATGCAACATCACGAACCTGCTTATCCGCGTAACTCTTCTGTCTAGACTGGGCTGCACAGAGTCTATCCTGAATCACCTTAACCTTCTCCATTGCATCCTGAACCATCTCTGTGCCCAATAGCCTGGCCTCTCCCGACTCAAATGAACCCACCGGAGATCTACACCTCCTACCATATAAAGCCTCATACGGCGCCATTTTAATGCTGGACTGATAACTATTGTTATAAGAAAACTCCGCCAGTGGCAGGAAATGATCCCATGACCCTCCAAACTCAATCACGCCCGCACGGAGCATATCCTCCAGAATCTAAATAGTGCGCTCGGACTGCCCGTCCATCTAGGGGTGAAATGGCGTGCTCAACTCCACCCGAGTGCCTAACTCCTGCTGCACGGATCTCCAGAACTGCGATGTAAACTGAGTTCGTCTATCTGAGATGATAGAAACTGGAATACCGTGCAAACGGACGATCTCCCTGATATAAATCTCTGCCAATCGCTCCGATGAATAAGTGGTACACACAGGTATGAAATGAGCGGACTTGGTCAGCCGGTCCACAATGACCCAAATAGAATCAAACTTCTTCACAATCCTTGGGAGTCCAGATATGAAGTCCATGGTGATACGCTCCCACTTCCACTCCGGGATCTCTATCTGTTGGAGCAACCCACCTGGACGCTGGTGCTCATACTTCACCTGCTGGCAGTTGAGGCATCTAGACACGTAGTCAACTAGGGCTGTCTCAAGTCCTGATACATCTTCGCAGCACCCGGATGGATGGAATACCGCGAGCTATGGGCTTCTGCTAGAATCAACTCTCGAAGACCATCGACATTGGGCACACAAATTCGGCCCTGCATCCTCAATACCCGATCATCCCCGATGGTCACATCTCTGGCATCACCACGCCGAACTCTGTCCTGAAGAACAAGTAAATGAGGGTCATCATACTGCCACTCCCTGATACGATCAAATAGGGAAGACCGAGAAACCACACAGGCTAGAACCCGATAGGGCTCCAAAAGGTCCAATCTCACGAACTGGCTGTCTAAGTCCTGAACATCCATCGCCATAGGTCTCTGAGGCTGGTAAATATGCCAAACTCCCCAAACTCTCCGCCCGGCGACTCAAGGCATCAGCTACCACATTGGCCTTGCCCGGGTGATAAAGAATAGTAATATCATAATTCTTTAACAACTCTAGCCATCTCCTCTGATGCATATTCAGGTCCTTCTGCTTAAGCAAATGCTGCAAACTCCGATGGTCAGTATAGATCTCACAAGGCACCCCGTACAAATAATGACGTAAGATCTTCAAGGCATGAACAATAGCAGCTAACTCAAGATCGTGGACAGGGTAGTTCTTTTCATGCACCTTCAACTGTCTGGACGCGTAGGCAATCACCCTACCGTCCTGCATCAACACCGCTCCCAGTCCAACCCGTGAGGCATCACAATAAACTGTATAAGACCCCAAACAGGTAGGCAGCATCAAGATTGGGGCTGAAGTCAAATCTGTCTTGAGCTTCTGAAAGCTCGCCTCACACTCCTCTGTCCACTGAAATGTGGCACCCTTTTGGGTCAGTCTAGTCATAGGGGCCGCTATCATTGAAAACCCTTCCACAAAGTGACGGTAATTACCCGCCAAGCCAAGGAAACTGCGAATCTCTATAGTTGAGGAGGGCCTGGGCCAACTCTGCACGACCTCCACCTTCTTCGGATCCACTCGAATGCCCTCACTCGATACCACGTGGCCTAGGAATGCCACAGAACTCAGCCAGAACTCACATTTTGAGAACTTTTCATATAATTTCTTCTCTCAGAGTCTGAAGCATTGTCCTCAGGTGTTGCTCATGATCTTCCCGACTCCGGGAATATACCAGAATATCATCAATAAAAATGATAACGAATGAGTCAAGATATGGCCTGAATACACTGTGCATCAAATGCATAAAAGCTACCGGGGCATTAGTCAGCCCAAATGACATAACAAGGAACTCGTAATGACCATACCGAGTCCTGAAGGCAGTCTTCGGGATATTTGGCTCCCGAATATTCAACTGATGGTAACCTGAGCGCAAATCAATCTTGGAAAACACCTGTGCGTCCTAAAGCTAGTCAAACAGATCATCAATACGCGGCAAAGGATAACGGTTCTTCAATGTAACTTTGTTCAACTGGCGATAATCAATGCACATACGCATAGAACCATCCTTCTTCTTTACAAACAAGATATGAGCACCCCACGACGAAACACTAGGCCGAATAAAACCCTTACCCAATAATTCCTACAATTGGTCCTTCAACTTCTTCAACTCAGGAGGAGCCATGCGATACGGAGGAATGGAAATGGGCTGAGTGCCCAGCAACAGATCAATGCCAAAATCGATATCTCTATCGGGCGGCATGCCCGGAAGATCAGTCGGAAACACATCGGGGAAATCCCGTACCACTGGGACTGAATCAACAGAAGGGGTATCGACACTGACATCCCTCACATAAGCTAAATACGCGGCACGCCCCTTCTCAACCATGCGTTGAGCTATAAGGAAAGAAATAACTCTACTGGGAGTATGATCTAAAGTACCACTCCACTCAATACGTGGAACACCTGGCATAGCCAGCGTCACGGTCTTGGCGTGACAATCAAGAATAGAATGATGTGGCGACAACCAGTCCATGCCCAGAATAATATCAAAATTGACCATACCGAGTAATAATAGATCCGCCGTGGTCTTAAAACCACGAATAGTAACCAAAAACGACCGGTAGATGCGGTCCACAACAAGAGAATCTCTCACAGGAGTAGAAACATAAACAGGGACACTCAGAATCCTGAGGCACACCCAAATGCGAAGCAAAATAAGAAGACACATACGAATAAGTAGAGCCTAGATCGAATAGAACCGATGCCTCTCTGTGACAAACCAAAATAATACCTGTGATGACGGAATCGGAGGCAACCGCCTCAGTGCGAGCAGGAATACAATAATATCTAGCCCGACCCCTCTCACGAGGGCGACCTCTATCTCCTCGGCCTCCGTCCCTGGCTGGCTGGGCAGGTGGGGTAGCAGCGGGAGCTGGGGCCATAGCCTGAGAACTCTGAGGAGCACGTTAAGGCTGAGCAGTCTGTGGAGGTGCACTCATCCCAAGTCTAGGGCAATCCCTCACCACATGACGGGTGTCACCACACTCATAGCAAGCTCTGGGAGGACGCGGTGGCTGTGACTGACTGGAACTAGGCCTGCTGGACTGACCTCTTAAAGCACCCCGCGCGGGAGGCGCGCTAGAAAATGGAGGTGCATAATAAGGCTCCTGAGGTGCAGGCGGAGCTGGAGTACTGCCGGCTGCTGGCAAAGCTGAATGTACAGGGCGACTAGAATAACCCCTACCATAACGACCTGCTGATGGGGTACGGGCACCAGAGTAGTGACCCGGCTCTCGAGACCTCTTGGCCTCCCTCTCCCCTCGCTCCCTGGGGAGCATACCCTCAATCCTCCTAGCAATGCTCACTACCTGCTGGTAAGGAATATCCATCTCCAACTCTCCAGCCATGCTGGACCGGATGGGCAGAATGAGACCCTCGATAAACCTCCGAACTCTATCCTGAATTGTGGTGACCAAAGCCGGTGCATGTCTAGCCAACCTGGTATAATGGATGGCATACTCTAAAACTATCATAGAACCCTGGCGTAAGTGCTCAAACTCCGCGTGCCATGTATCCCTGAGGCTCCGAGAACAAACTCTCTCATGAACATGTCTGAGAATTGGGTCCAAATCAGTGAAGAAGCCTCGACTGGACTGTCTATCTCATAAGTACACCACCAATCATAGGCGGCTCCCCGAAGCTGAAAGGCGATAAAAAAAACCCCGCTAGACTCCATTATGACCATAGTGCGAAGGATGCGATGACACTCCTCCAAAAATCCTAGGGCGTCATCTGATGCTAGTCCACTGAACACTGGAGGATCATATTTCTTAAACCTCTCAAGTCTACGCTGATCATCCTCTGAAGCAGCTAACCCATCCTCGTGCTGAACTGGTGCTGCAGGCGGTACAAGAATAACCTCTGGAACCTGCTCCATCTGCACTCTCTACTCAGGAGTGCGGGCTGCGGGATTCTGGGCCCCTCCCCCGGCCTGGGATGTGGCTGCAGCGAGGGGAAGCAACCCCGCCTGAGCCAAGGTAGTGTACATGCTCATGAACTGAGCTAGAGTCTCCTGGAGCGCTGGAGTAGTAGTAGCTGTGGTAGGTGTGCCAGGTGCCTGGGCTCCGGCCAAATCTGCTGGTGGTACCTCGACGGCAGCTCGCGCAGGTGCTGTGGCTGCACCACGTGCGCGTCTTCGACCTCTACCCCGGGCCCGGCCTCTGACGGTGGCAGCAGGGGGCGCGGGTGCCTAGTCCTCTCGTGTAGCACGTGTCCTCACCATCTGTGAGAGAATAGAATACAGAAGTTTAGAATTGATGTACAAAAGTATCGTATGACAAGGAATTCAAATGAAATGAAGATATTTCCTGAATAGTTACATAGCCTCTCGTAGAGAAGTACAGACGTCTCCGTACCGCTCCGCGAGACTCTAATAAATCGGCATGTGTCCCGTGACTCCTATGAACCTAGAGCTCTGATACCAACTTGTCACGACCCTATTTCACCGATCGTGAACATGTCGTGATGGCGCCTAGTCCCTACGACCAGGTAAGCCAAATATCGCGAAAAATATAGCATTTGCAGAAAAACAGAGGAAAACCAAATTTAATAACTAAAAGTAACTATACTGGATTCCGCTCGGCATGTACAACCCAATAAAGACAAGTCTAACATTATTCCCAAAGACCCGGAAACTCACGGGCAACACAGGCTATAGAAATGTACAGTATGGCTCCAAAACTCCAGAATATTCTAAAAACCGAAGAGAGAAAGACTAGATACTAAAGATAGAGTAAGAGGGAGACTCGTCAGTCTGCGGACGCAGCAGATCTACCTCGAAGTCTCTGAAATCCTCCTGCCTCACTAATAATGCGTCTGAGTGGAGGTACCTGAATGATCTGCACATGAAAAGAAAAACATGCACAGGAAGGGCGTGAGTACACCACAACGGTACTCAGTAAGTGCCAAGCCTAACCTCGGTTGGGTAGTGATGAGGAAGGTCAGGGCCCTACTGAGATAAACATAATAAATAATAAGGTAACGGAAACAATTTAAATAAAGTCTACAACAAAAATCTAAACCGGATAAGTACAGGAGAACAGTAATAGAAAGTAACGGTAACAATACAAGTAAATACTGCCCTCAACCAGGAAATAAAAACTGGGGATCTCTTGGTATCCCGAGGATCTCTTGGTATCCTCAACATATGCACTAGGGATCTCTTGGTATCCTGAGAATCTCTTGGTATCCTGAATAAGTGAGCCGGGGATCTCTTGGTATCCCAATGTATATATATAGAAACACGTGCCAGGGATCTCTTGGTATCCCAATGTATATATATAGAAACACGTGCCAGGGATCTCTTGGTATCCCGCACCTTCAATCCAGAATGAGTCAAGTACAGGGGGATCTCCCGGGAAGACGTACCGTAGTCCCAATTTAAATCACACCACAACAACTCATAATCTCAGAATAAATGCTAGACCAGTACAAGTAATAGAAATTTCTAACCTAACATGCTTCAAAGAGTGCAAATAGTACAATTAAACAATTAAGCAAGTAAGTCAGCTAAGCATGCTTCTCTAAGCTAGCACAGGTTAAAACTATAGTTTTTTTTTATTTTGCACCGGGTGTCCGAGTCTCTTCGAGCCCCGACTAATCCCGGGGGTGTACAGGCCCTCGGCAAGGAGTTTCCCGCAAGTGAAACACAGTTAATTCATGTTTTTACCCAATCCGATGGCCCTCATAAATTGTTTGCACCCAGTGTGTTTCGAACTTGAGACCTTGAAAGGAAGCAACAAACCCCAAGGCTCAAGTCAGTTGCCACCACGCCAACCCCCGAGGGTTTTAAAACTACAGTTTAAATGAACAAGTAAACAGAAAATCTCCATGTAAATACTCCAAGTAGAAACGGGTTTACAACAATTAGCTCAAGTACACGCTCGTCACCTCACGTACGAGGCATTCAAATATTCAGAACATGTCCTAAGGGGAAAAGTCCCCCACTCAAGATTAGACAAGCCACTTACCTCGAACCGACTCAATATCACAAGAAACCGCGCCTTTGCCACGAGTATCCGACTCCAAATGGCCCAAATCTATTCAATTCAGTTACATATCATAAATAATATTACAAACAACTGATTCCACTATAAATATTAAAGCTAGGGTGCGAAAATAGGTAAAATGACCAAAATGCCCCTCTATCCAACATCTCGGAATCAAATAATTTTCAAATTTTCAGAACCCTCGTACTCTCACGAGTCTAACCATAAAAAAATCTCCCAAATTGGAGGTCAAATGCCCCCTCAAACCCCAAAAGTTGGTCTATGAAGTTTTACCCCAAATTACCAAGTTTTTGATCCTAAATTTGAATTCCAATGATGTATTTAGCTATATAATGATATAATATAATGAAAAGGGATCAAAGAAACGTTACCCAATGATTTTCTATTCAAAACCCACTAAAAATCACCTTCTCCCATGCTCTTAATCGATTTTCAAACTTATGAAATTAAACCCTCGACATTGATACTTCTGAACAGTCATTTCCGCTTATGCGGTCCCGCTTAAGCGGAAACCAACCGCTTCTGCGGTTTTCATTAAAAGGGCTGGGGTCGCACCTGCGATAGCTGGGCCGCTTCTGCGACTCCGCTTATGCGATGATTTAGCCGCTTCTGCGGCTTCTGAGGAAAAGGCACGAGCTGCTTCTGCGACCAAATAGTCGCTTCTGCGGCTCCGCTCATATGGAAAAGGTGACCGCTTCTGCGGTCTCTGAGGGGAAGGCCAAACTCGCTTTTGCGATGAAGAAGCCGCTTCTGTGGCTCCAAAACTGCAGAAGCGAAAATACCGGATGAAAGAATCCTTCAGCTATTCATCCAACTTCAAAATCTTCCGTCAACCACCCGGAATCATACCAAGGCCCCCGGGACCTCAACCAAAAGCACCAATACCACCTAATACCTTATTCAAACTTGTAACAATCCTTAAAACACCTAAAACAACACCGGAAACTCGACTAAATCAAAGATTCAAGCCTAAGAACTTCAAATTCAAACAAAACACGCTTTCGATCAAAAACCTAATCGAACCTCGCCCGAATGACCTGAAATTTTGCACGCATATCCCAAATGACATGATGGAGCTACAACAACTTCCGAAATTTAAATCCGACCCTCGGATCAAAAACTCACTATTAAACCGGAAACTTCAAAAATTCAAACTTCGGCATTTCAAGCCTAAATGAGCTAGGAACCTCCAAAATACATTCCGAATACGCTCCCAACCCCAAAATCACCTAACGGAGCTAACGGAACCATCGGATTTCCATTCCGAGGTCGTCTTCACACTGTTCCGAATACTGACCGTTTTTCAACTCTTATGCTCTCATTTAGGGACTAAGTGTCCCAAAACACTTCGAATCCTCACACCGAACGTCCCGACAAACCAAAATAGCAGAAATGAACTTAGGGGAAGCAGTTAATGGAGGATCGGGGCATAAATTTTAAAAATGACCGGTCGGGCGTTACATCCTCCTACACTTAAACATTCGTTCGTCCTTGAACGAGCACAGAGAACATACCTGAAGTAGTAAAAATATGAGCGTACTGGCTGCGGATATCCTGCTCGGTCTCCCAAGTCACCTCCTCGGCCGGCTGACCCCGCCACTAAACTTTCACTGAAGCTATGTTCTTTGACCTCAACTTCCTGATTTTCCTGTCCAAAATTGCCACTTGCTCCTCAACATAGGATAGATCCTTGTCCAACTGGACTGAACTGAAATCCAACACGTGCGACGGATCACCGTGATATCTCCGGAGCATCGAAACATGAAATACCGGATGAACTCCGGCTAGGATGGGAAGTAAGGCAAGCTCATAAGCAACCTCCCAACTCGCCTCAAGATCTCAAAAGGCTCAATAAACCTCGGACTCAGCTTCCCTTTCTTCCCAAACCTCATGACGCCCTTCATAGGCGAGACCCGAAGCAGAACCCGCTCACCAACCATATATGTAACATCACGAACCTTCTTGTCCGCGTAACTCTTCTGTCTGGACTGGGCTGCACAGAGTCTATCCTGAATCACCTTAACCTTTTCCATTGCATCCTGAACCATCTCTGTGCCCAATAGCCTGGCCTTCCCCGACTCAAACCAACCCACCGGAGATCTACACCTCCTACTATATAAAGCCTCATACGGCGTCATTTGAATGCTGGACTGATAATTGTTGTTATAGGCAAACTCCGCCAGTGGCAGGAAATGATCCCATGACCCTCCAAACTCAATCACGCACGCACGGAGCATATCCTCCAGAATCTGAATAGTGCGCTCGGACTGTCCGTCCATCTGGGGGTGAAATGTCGTGCTCAAATCCACCCGAGTGCCTAAGTCCTACTGCACGGCTCTCCAGAACCGCGATGTAAACTGAGTACCTCTATCTGAGATGATAGAAACTGGAATACTCTGCAAACGGAAGATCTCCCTGATATAAATCTCCGCCAACCGCTCCGATGAATAAGTGGTACACACAGGTATGAAATGAGCGGACTTGGTCAGCCGGTCCACAATGACCCAAATAGAATCAAACTCCCCAAACGGAAACAATCTAAATAAAGTCTACAACAAAAATCTAAACCGGATAAGTACAGGAGAACAGTAATAGAAAGTAACGGTAACAATACAAGTAAATACTACCCTCAACCAGGAAATAACAACCGGGGATCTCTTGGTATCCCGAGGATCTCTTGGTATCCTCATCATATGCACTAGGGGTCTCTTGGTATCCTGGGGATCTCTTGGTATCCTCAATAAGCAAGTCGGGGATCTCTTGGTATCCCAATGTATATATATAGAAACACATGCCAGGGATCTCTTGGTATCCCGCACCTTCAATCCAGAATGAGTCAAGTATAGGGGGATCTCCCGGGAAGCCGTCCCATAGTCCCAATTTAAAGCACACCACAACAACTCATAATCTCAGAATAAATGCTAGACCAGTATAAGTAATAGAAATTTCTAACCTAACATGCTTCAAAGAGTGCAAATAGTACAATTAAACAATTAAGCAAGTAAGTCAGCTAAGCATGCTTCTCTAAGCTAGCACATGTTAAAACTATAGTTTTTTTGATTTTGCACCGGGTGTCCGAGTCTCTTTGAGCCCCGACTAATCCCGGGGGTGCACAGGCCCTCGGCAAGGAGTTTCCCGCAAGTGCACCACGTTAATTCATGTTTTTACCCAGTCCGATGGCCCTCATAAATTGTTTGCACCCAGTGTGTTTCGAACTTGAGACCTTGAAAGGGAGCAACAAACCCCAAGGCTCAAGTCAATTGCTACCAGGCCAACCCCTGAGGGTTTTAAAACTACAGTTTAAATGAACAATTAAACAGAAAATCTCCATATAAATACTCCAAGTAGAAACGGGTTTACAACAATTAGCTCAAGTACGCGCTCGTCACCTCACGTACGAGGCATTCAAATATTCAGAACATGTCCTAAGGGGAAAAGTCCCTCACTCAAGGTTAGACAAGCCACTTACCTCGAACCGACACAATATCACAAGAAACCGCGCCTTTGCTACGAGTATCCGACTCCAAATGGCCCAAATCTATTCAATTCAATTACATATAGTAAATAATATTACAAAAACTGATTCCACTATAAAAATTAAAGCTAGGGCGCAAAAATAGGTAAAATGACCAAAATGTCCCTCCATCCAACGTCTCGAAATCGAATAATTTTCAAATTTTCAGAACCCTCGTACTCTCACGAGTCTAACCATAAAAAATCCTCCCAAATCGGAGGTCAAATGCCCCCTCAAACCCCAAAATTTGGTCTATGAACTTTTACCCCAAATTACCAAGTTTTTTATCCTAAATTTGAATTCCAATGATGTATTTAGCTATATAATGATATAATATATTGAAAAGGGATCAAAGAAACGTTACCCAATGATTTTCTCTTCAAAACCCACTAAAAATCGCCTTCCGTGCTCTCAATCGATTTTCAAACTTATGAAATTAAACCCTCGATATTGATACTTCTGAACAGTCATTTCCACTTATGCGGTCCCGCTTAAGCGGAAACCAACCGCTTCTGCGTTTTTCATTAAAAGGGCTGGGCTCACACCTGCGATAGCTGGGCCGCTTCTGCGACTCCGCTTATGCGATGATTTAGCCGCTTCTGCGGCTTCTGAGGAAAAGGCACGAGCTGCTTCTGCGACCAAATAGCCGCTTCTGCGGTCTCTGAGGGGAAGGCCAAACTCGCTTTTGTGATGAAGAAGCCAATTCTGCGTCTCCGCTTCTGTGGTTCCCAAACCGCAGAAGTGAAAATACCAGATGACAGAATCCTTCAGCTATTCATCCAACTTCAAAATCTTCCGTCAACCACCCGGAATTATCCCGAGGCCCCCGGGACCTCAACCAAAAGCACCAATACCACTTAATACCTTATTCAAACTTGTACCAATCCTTAAAACACCTAAAACAACACCGGAAACTTGACTAAATCAAAGATTCAAGCCTAAGAACTTCAAATTCCAACAAAACACACTTTCGATAAAAAACCTAACCGAACCTCGCCCAAATGACCTAAAATTTTGCAGGCACATCCCAAATGACATGACGGAGCTACAACAACTCCAAAATTCAAATCCAACCCTCGGATCAAAAACTCACTATCGAACCGGAAACTTCAAAAATTCAAACTTCGGCATTTCAAGGCTAAATGAGCTAGGAACCTCCAAAATACATTCTGAATACGCTCCCAACCCCGAAATCACCTAACGGAGCTAACGAAACCATCAAATTTCCATTCCGAGGTCGTCTTCACACTGTTCCAAATACAGACCGTTTTTCAACTCTTAAGCTCTTATTTAGGGACTAAGTGTCCCAAAACACTCCGAATCCTCACACCGAACGTCCCGGCAAACCAAAATAGCAGAAATGAACTTAGGGGAAGCTGTTAATAGGAGATCGGGGCGTAAATTCCAAAAACGACCGGCCGGGTCGTTACACTGAGATGGAAAAGGTGTCATCCATTGTTAAATCACTAAGGTCAAAGAGGGCATTGTTGCCTCCAAAGGAGAGATTTGCAAGGTAATCTTCTGTGAACTTAATCTTTTCATATAAAGAGCATTTCAAGTGACATTTTTTGGTTCCCTTTGGTATCCGTTCGAGGGAAAATTTGTATGGTAAGACTACTTAAAAGCGAATTTGTTCTCTATAGTGGAAAGAGTTAAAAGTAGTCAAAGTTTGGGTGGGAGTATATTAAAAATAAAGAAGTTTCAAGTGCCTTTTCATTAAGTAATCAAAAATCAATGAGTTAGTTAATTTTTGATTCCTAATGCAATCACTTATCTTGGTGGTTCATAATATCAACCTTCCTTTCCCATCTTTAAAAGATTGGAATTTGCTATTTCAGCTTTCATACAGCTGCAGTTGATATTTTTGAAGTTTGGAAAATTTTTTGTCCCACATCGGTTGGGAAGAAGAGTTGGGGGATTTTTTCCCTATAAAAGAAGGCCTAATGTTTAGGATTTAAACATACCTCTCATTTGTCTTCTTATCTTCTTAAGACATTTGTATCTTCTCTCTTTAGTATTATTTCACTTATATTTTTGGAGTGAAATAAAATATTGGTTGTGTCCGAGGAGTAGGCAAAATTAGCCGAACCTCGTATATTCTGGTGTTCATTTTATTATTTGTTTTATTGCCTTATTTATTATTTGGTGGCTGTCATAATTTTTGATATAGTAGTTGTGACTCATTCACACTATATACATTTGGCTTCCGCAACAATTGGTATCAGAGCCAAGGTACTGTCTAAGTATGCTCTGTGGTTGCAGCATAGTCTGATCTTCCACATCAGAAAAGATTTATCTTGGTAACGGAGTCAAGGTTCTGTCTGAGTATGCTCTGTGGTTGCAGCTTAGTCTGATCTTCCACACCAGAAAGAAAATAATCTTGATTTGTGTCGTCAGCTATTAAATAATATTTGTGTCAAAGATGGGAGACAATAAACAAGAAGAATCTACATCAAGTGTCAACAATACGTCCTCATTGGCATATTCGCTTATGACAAGAATTGTGTCCAATTCGAAATTTGCGGTAGAAATATTTGACGGGTCCGGACATTTTAGGATGTGGCAAGGCGAGGTTCTAGATGTCCTTTTTCAACAAGGGCTAGATCTTGCTATTGAAGAAAAGAGACCAGATGTTATTGGAGAAGAAGATTGGAAAATTAACAGCCGTGTTGCTTGCGGTACCATTCGATCCTACCTTGCTAGAGAGCAGAAATATCCATACACAAAGGAAACTTCTGCAAGTAAATTATGGAAAGCACTGGAGGATAAATTTTTGAACAAAAAATAGTCAAAATAAATTATACATGAAGAAGAGACTGTTTCACTTCACTTATGTTCCTGGTACCACGATGAATGAACATATCACTAGTTTCAATAAGTTGGTCACATATTTGTAAAATATGGATACAACTTATGATGATGGTGACTTGGCCTTGATGTTGTTGACGTCACTTCCTGATGAGTACGAGCACCTTGAAACTACTCTGCTCCATGGAAATGACGAAGTTTCCCTCAGAGAAGTTTGTTCGGCTTTGTACAGCTTTGAACAAAGAAAGTGAGAAAAACAGAAAGGCGGAGAAGGAGAAGCACTATTTGTGAGGGTTCGTCCTCAAAATCAAACTAGGACAAAGAAAGGAAGATCTAAGTCAAGATCTAAACCCAACAAAGATGAATGTGCCTTTTGTCGAGAAAAGGGGCACTGGAAGAAAGACTGTCCAAAGTTAAAGAATAAGGCCAAACATAACAATGGAAAGGCCATTATGGATTCAAATGTAGCTGATTGTGATGATTCAGATTTCTCATTAGTTACTACAGAGTCATCAACATCATCAGACATATGGTTGATGGACTCGGCTTGTAGCTATCATATGTGTCCCAACAGGGATTGGTTTGTGGACTTTCAAGAAGGAGAATATGGAGTCGTCCAAACAGCGGATAACAGCCCTCTTACCTCATATGGAATTGGTTCAATACGATTAAGGAACCATGATGGAATGATCAGAACATTAAAAGATGTTTGATATGTACCGGATTTGAAGAAGAATCTCATCTCTGTGGGAGCCCTAGAATCAAAAGGGTTCAAAATCATTGCAGAAAATGGAGTGATGAGAGTATGCTCTGTTGCACTAGTGGTAATGAAGGCCAATCGGAAAAAACAACAACATGTACCGTTATCTCGGTAGTACAGTTATTGGGACAGCGACAGTAACATCCAGTGACGAAAAAGAGGTAGAAGCAACCAGGCTATGGAACATGCTCTTAGGACATGCTGGAGGAAAATCCTTGAAAACTTTATCAGATCAAGGATTGTTAAAGGGAGTAAAGGCTTGAAATTTAGAGTTTTGCGAGCATTGTGTCAAAGGGAAACAAACAAGGGTGAAATTTGGTACAACAATCCATAATACTAAAGCCATTTTGGATTATGTACACTCTAATGTTTGGGGTCTTTCCAAAACACCTTCATTGGGTGGGAAGCACTATTTTGTAACCTTTGTTGATGATTTTTTCCGAAGAGTATGGGTGTATACAATGAAGAG
>MU678748.1:52149-66536 GCA_026770625.1 Nicotiana glauca
TCCTACCATTTATAAAGACGCAGTCCAAAGTTCAGAAAAAGATAAGTGGAGGATTGCCATGAATGATGAAATACAGTCCCTTCATCAGAATCATACATGGAGATTGGCCAATCTCCCGAAGGGAAAGAAAGCAATTGGGTGCAAATGGGTATTTGCAAAGAAAGAAAGATTTACTAACCAAGAAGATATTCTCTACAAAGCAAGATTTGTGGCCAAAGGATATGCTCAAAAGGAGGGAATTGATTACAATGAAGTGTTTTCTCCAGTTGTAAAATATTCCTCCATTAGAATTATGTTGGCTTTGGTAGCACAGTTGAATTTGGAACTAGTTCAGATAGATGTAAAAACTGCGTTTTTACATGGAAACTTGGAGGAGGAAATCTATATGACTCAGCCAGAAGGATTCAAAGTTGATGGAAAGGAAAATATGGTGTGCAAACTTGAAAAATCGTTGTACGGGTTGAAACAATCTTCTAGACAATGGTACAAGCGATTTGATAAGTTTATGTTGCAGCAAGGGTACATGAGAAGCAAATACGATCATTGTGTGTATTTGCGCAAGCTTAAAGATGGTTCCTTTGTATATCTTCTCCTATATGTTGATNGAGTACTATAACGTGTTGGCATAGATGACAAGACTAAGCCAGTTAGTATTCCACTTGCTCCCCATTTTAAGCTAAGTACTACTATGTTGCCAAAGGATGAAACTGAACGAGAGTATATGTCAAAGGTACCATATGCAAATGCTGTTGGTAGCTTGATGTATGCAATGGACTGTACAAGATCTGACATTTCACAAGCTGTTGGAGTTATTAGCAGATATATGCATAATCCAGGAAAGGAGCATTGGCAAGCTGTGAAGTGGATTCTACGGTATATTTATAATACTGTAGATGTTGGGTTAGTTTTTGAGCAGGAAGACAATTAGTCTGTAGTTGAATATTGTGACTCAGATTTTGCGGGTGATCTGGACAAACGAAGATCAACTACTGGTTATGTGTTTACTTTTGCAAAAGCACCAGTTAGTTGGAAGTCTACTTTGCAGTCAACAGTTGCTTTGTCTACAACAGAGGCAGAGTACATGGCTATTACAGAGGTTGTGAAGGAGGCAATTTGGCTTCAAGGATTGCTAAAGGAGCCTGGTTTGGAAAGGAAAAAAGCTTTTCATAAAGACAATAACGACTTCTAACTTTCCAAACTAACGGCGCAATCTTGCTATCCTCAGGCTAGAAGGATTTGTGCTTTGCCGGACAACTGATACCGTGGAGACCATAAATAAACGCAAAATGGAGATTTGTACTCTAGCTACATTGTCATCTTTGAAGGTATCTCTTTCTCTGTCTTGTTTGTTTGTTTGTTTTTTATCCGAAACGTCTTCATCTCCTCCGTATGGTATCTTCGCGGTTTGTGAAAGAAGAGAAAAGTCGTATTGGTATTGTTGCTTATTTATGGTCTGATTTGAGAAGGATGGTTTATAATTTTGTTTTAATTGAACATCGGCATCACCTGGAAAATACATCCTACCAATGCATGTGGTTTGTGAGTTTCCGCAACTGCGCTATAAAGACTAGTTTAGTCGTTTTGCAATTGCATAAAAAACATGTCATTCATCCTTGCCTTCACTATGATAATGCAAATGATTTTATTAATAATGGGAAAATTTCCCTTCTACAGAAGTATACTAATAATTAGAGAATCTACATGCTTATTTGGTTGATACCTTTCCTCTTCCACATAGTATGAAGCTGGAAATAGCAGAAAAGACCATGTGATGGCATATGCATTGGTTTTCAATTATATTTTCTCATTTTTCTTACCGCCTAGCTACTTTTCTTGCATTAATTTTCATCAGGTCTCAAGTGACAGTGATGCAGCTCCAACTCGGTGGCTGACAGAAATAGTGGATGAATCTGTCACAGTTTTTCTAGAGGAAAAAGGGACAACTAGTAACTCAGTGGCTGAAGTTGAAAGGCTTGAAAAGAAGAGAGAAGAGACGAGAAAGTAAGTGAAATTTCATAGAGTAGTATTGTTTGTTTGCAAAATTGTTTTTCTAACTAGTAGAATAAGTGCCTCTGAATTTCTCCCCGGAACTAAACAATCTGTATTTTCAGTCAAACAGAAGTAAACTAGACACTTTTCCGTTTTAAAAAAAGAAGTATATATAGCATTTTAGCTTGCAAAAACAGGAAACTGGATTAAGAAAGATGTTGAAGATATTGCGTAAAAGATCAATTTAGGTTTTCGCTAGATGTTAATATACAACTGGCATGTTATTCCTTTGATTAATCCGAAATCATGTTCCTCCTTTCCCCCTGTTTTCTGCAAGTGAGTGCTTTCATCCCAAGGTATTTGTACCAACTTCTGTTCAATCAGTGCTTCCATTTGAAGAATAGTGCAGAATGTAATTTGGCTTTTGTTCTCTCGTCCGTCTTCATTCAAAAGTGGACTCAAGTGGATATTGTGAAATTTGAGTCAGCTTATATTGTGAAGTTCACAAGCTGTTCAATATGAAACCTTGAGCAAAACCATGAGTGCCTCTGGCTATAAAGAGAAAGCTCCGGCTAACGTCCATGAAGAAAATATAGTGAAACTTAATGTCCTAAAGCAAGAACTTGAATCAATTGAAGAAAATATTGAGCGTCTCATGTTAAATTGAGGCACAGAATATTAAGTCTCATACGTCAATTTATGGAGATATTTGTGATATCGCAAGGCGGTTTTTGTAACTTTTCTTTTGCAACACTTCTAATATTTTCGTAATGTTATTGAAGTTGGTACAGATGAACTATTTCCTACTAAAATTCTCTTGTAAATAATAATATTTTACCAATTAAGCAACAGCTTTTGATCATCAGACTTGGTGTAGATCTCCATATAAATGTAAATTAAAAGACTTAATTCGAATTATAGTTATTCCTTTGACTTATTTACTTTCAACATAATTCCATATGCTATTATTAACGTAGCTGAAAATAATTCATTCTATAGTTATTCCTTTGACTTATTTACTTTCAACATAATTCATTTTTCAGCTACCTTTTGTGGGTTTATATCTGAAAATGAATAGTACTTAAACTGATATAAAAAAAGGTAGCTGAAAAAGCTTAACAAACAATATGATCATATTTTTATTTAGAGGCTAATGTCTTTAAAATTCCCATTTCCCTCAAATTTTGAAATGTTTCAAATAGTGGTCAACAAATATCCTTAAATTAATAAGTAATAACTTTCAAATACACAGCAAATTTTTAAAAAATAAAACAAGACAAAACAGATAACCAGACATTAAAGCTGACAGGGTGACTCTTCATTTGTTGCATTGTAATTTGAATGTTTGGAAATTTACTAGGTTTGATCGTAGGTTCACTTCATGGCTGTCGGATTCGGATTTCGATTTTGGGATTTGGTATAGGTCCGTTTTGCTATTTGAAACTTGTATGCAAAATTTGGTGCAATTCGGATTGGTTTGATATGATTCCGATACTTAGTTGTGATTCTAGTTGTTCTTGAGTTTCCATTTGAAATTTCATTAATTTTGATGTTCCATTTGTAGTTTTAGATGTTATTTTGGTGATTTAATCGCGCGAGTTCGTATGATGTTATTATATTACTTGTGTGCATACTCGATTTAGAGCCGAAGGAGCTCGGCTGAGTTTCATACGCGTTTCACACTCATTTGTTAACCACTCAGTTAAAACTTCATTAATCGTTAGACAAAATTTTAATTACTTGACGGTAAACAAGCATGGTATTCAGGAGCCCAGTTTTCCACATCATGGTGTTCTCATTTTGTTAGACGTTAGTTATGATTGTGCCAAGTCCACATCAGGAGCACAGTACATCTAACCCGTTCGTTTCTTTAGATTAACTAATTAAGTCCATGGTACTTAGTGCAGCACAAGAGGAAACTAATTGGCTCACAAAATTTTTAATTAGGGCGACTTCAATATTTAGACCAAACCGGCTTTCTTAGACTTGTACATTGGAGCTGAAAGTATAAACTAAGGGTGTGTTTGGTACGATGGAAAATATTTTTTTATTTTTGTTTGGTTGCACAAAATAGTTTGAAAAATATTTTTCTAGATACTCCTTCCGTTTCAATTTATGTGAACCCATTTGAATGGGCACGGAGTTTAAGAAAAAAGAGAAGACTTTTGATCTTGTGGTGTAAAATGAGGCACCTTTATTTTGTGTGGCTATAAATCATTGCATAAAGGTAAATTGTTTCCAAATAAGGAAAAGAGTAATTCTTTTTGGCACGGGCTAAAAAGGAAATAGGTTCACATAAATTGAAACGGAGGGAGTATTACATTTTTCTGAAATATAAGGAAAATGACATTCCTAGAAAAACTTAGAAAAATATTTTCCAAATACTCCACCTACCCAGTGATGGACCCACGATTTTAATTAAGCGGATTCAAAATGCAAAGAAGCAAAAATAATAGGATCATCGTGGAAAATTTGAACCCTCTTTACCAGCAGGCTAGGCAATCTATTTGTTTCAAGTGAGTTCAAAATTATATGTATACCTTTACTTTTCTGAAGACAGAAAAATATACCTATATACACAGTGCTATTTTTCGTCGAAGCAGGTTCATTTGAAACCTCTTGACTCCACGTGGGTCCGCCCCTGCACCTACCCTCACATCTAATCCCAACCCCATCTCTCCCGCCCCCTCTCTCCAAAAAGTTTTTTTTTCCTCTCCGTCACCACCCATCCTGCTACCACCCCCACCCCCACCCAGCAAAAAAAATATTTTTTTTTACCTTTTTTTAATTTTTATCAATTTTCTGTGATTTAGCTCTTTACATTTTAACTTGCAGTAGGTTACCTGTCTCATTTTTTAGATTACTAATCTCGTTTATGTGAATTACCGTAGTTATTTTTAGACAGACTTGGTAGTATAAGAATTCGTCACTGTTTAAAATTTAAACTCTATACAGATAGACATCTATTAGCCCAAAGAGTGGATGTGCAACGTTGAATATTCTTTTGTACAAAAACCTATTTTACTTATTTTATTTGCCCTCCTGTACAACTGAAAACACATGATTCTTGGTTTTTCTTTTCTATTTTTCCATTGATGCATCTTGCCATCCATTTGCTTCAAAAACTATTTTGTTGTGAACCTGGCCTGTATCATGCGCCATATTGCGAATGCTAGATAATGACCATTCATCAAGTGGTCATACAGATTCTCTGCCCTCTCAAAATAAAATATTAGTACAACTATGTAAAATGCTGTATGGAACCTAATCAAACTTTCATAAAAATTTACACTTTATAATTGGCCTATATAACAAAAGATATCCAGCAGATCTTGGAGGAAAAAAAGGAGGAAGGAAAGTGAAGACGATAACTGATTAATCAGGTTGTATAAATTTAATATCACATGTTAAAATATTGAGTATTTAAGAATTAGCAAGTGAATCCATCGCTGAACTTTAAGACAAGAGAAAAAGAAAATGTTAAAGTACAATATGCATGGGATGAAACGACAAAGAGCCCGTTTGGATTGGCTTAAAAAAAGTGACTTTTAAGCACAAGGACTTAAAAGTAGTTTTTAAGTGTTGGAACTTATTTTATAAATAAACAGTTACCTGTTTGGATAAAAATGCTTAAACTTAAAAAAATTTGTTGAAGTGTTTGGTAAACAAGTGCTAGTAAGCACTTTTTTTTTATTAAAAAGACAAAAATATCTTTAAAGCTGTTAACATTATAAAGGAGCTGATTACTATAATAATTTAATTATAAATTAGTGCAAATAAAAAATAATTTATATTTTAATTTAATTTCAATTTATGTGATTACTTTAGATAATTTTTATAAAGTAGAAGAAAGATAATATATAAGTTACTTGCGTTACTAACTTATATACTGACAATAAATTTATAAAGTATAAAGTAACACAGGTGGATTAGAAATTGATACTTGAGGAAAGTTCAGAAAATGAAAGTTGAAGCAGAGAGGAAGATGAAAGAAGAGTAAGTTTGGTATTATGAAAATTTATAATGGACAAAAGAATAATTTTATTGGTCAAACCAAAATGGTTTTTAAGCCAAAATGGGAAAAGTTGGGATCCACCAACTTGTTGCTTTTGGCTTTTTTTAAGCACATTTTAATTCTTTTTTAAGCAATTTGTTTTTTGCCAAACACTCCATAATAAAAAGTGACTTAAAAGCTGGTTTGCCCGTCCAAACACCCTCAAAGTATGGAAAAGGAATTACGTACTTTTTTCCTGATATTCTCAAACTTTAATATTACCCATATTTGTAGCCAGATTCAATGCTGTCACCCCTTCTCCCAGTACAAACCCCACTTTCACATTTGTCATGGAAATTCTTTTATGTGAGTTTTGCTTCTCTTGAAAATACAATATAAACTAGGTCATAAAAGTAAAGTTACTGGTATTCTAAAATATTTAGGGACACTAAAGAAATAAAGTATTATTCCTAAAAGGTTTCTTCAATGCTAAACTTCATGGAAATCTCACGTTATGCATGTCACGACCCGAAATTCTCACTTTCGGGACCATGATAGCGCCTAACAATTCACTTGCCGGACAAGCCAACATTAGATTAATTTTAAATTATTTTTAAACAAATCAACTTTAAATGATGTCAATTTTACTAAAATAACTGAGATGGAACCGAAATAAAATATAGAAAACCATAACAACTGAAATATATAAATACATTCCCGAATCTGGTGTCACAAGTGCATGAGCTACTAGAATAGTATAGGTAAAAGCCTGAATAAAAGTAAAGTTGTCTGAAGGAAAATGCACAACTAAGATAAAGTAGAAGGGGACTTCAGGGCTGCGAACGCCGAGTAGCTGTACCTCAAGTCTCTATACTGATAGCCAACCCGAGAAATCTACGGATCGATGTTGGGACTGACTCCAAAATCAGCACAAGGAGTGCATAGTGTAGTAAGAGTACAACTGACCTCATGTACTCTATAAGTGCCGAGCCTAACCTCGACGAAGTAGTAAAGAGACTAAGACGGGTCGCTCACAATAAACTGTATGCAGTATAAAATAATGACAGGAAAGGAAACTACAGAAAACAAGGCAGCAAACTAATGAAATAACTCAATCCTCGAAAACCGGTAAATACACAAACACTAAATCCTCAGAGTCTCATACAAGGCACCGAAACAAACACAATACAACAAGGAATGTAAATCACATAAACTGTTGCGGCGCACAATCCAATCCCATAGTATAACACAATTCTCCCTTATTCCACCATGTATATATCAATAATAATAAATAAATATATGTTGCGGCACGTAACCCGATCCCACCATATAATCAGAGTAAATACCATAGTTCTCCATTATCAATTCACCCTTATTTCACCTGTCGTGATGCACAACCCGATCCTACCGTATCAATATAAATTCGCCCTTATTCCATTTGTTGCAGTGTACAACCTGATCCATAAATAAGTCAACAAGTGCAATCGATTTAACAACATGAATCACAATAATTTCCATGATTAACGAATATGAAAGTTACAAATCAAGGAGGAGTCTCGTACCAAATCACCAAAGGCTACAATTAACACTAAGCAACAATACAAGTCAAATGTATGGCAGCTAAAAGGGTAGAAGTAAGACAATTAAGGCAATTATCAATTAAGCATAAAATCATGGGAGAAATTTATATTTATAATGCGAGAATAGTGAATGACAAGTAGCAAGTTAAGCAATTAAGGCATGTAACAATCAAGACATGGGATACTATAATTAATAAAATACAAGCAAACATGGAAATAAGTAATTGACGGCGTATAGACACACGTCACTTTGCATAGACGCCGCTACAAATGAAATTCACATAGCACATAGCTCAGGGGTTCTTATCCCCTCAAATCAAGTTTAGACCCAATACTTACCTCACTCCGCAATCAACTCAAAGTTCAACCACGGCTTGCCTTTCGAACTAGCCTCCAAACCAACCAAATCTAATAAATTATTGACCAAATGATTCAAAATAATCTTTAAAAACTACTCACGAATGAAAGAGGTTAAATTTAGATCATAAGTGAAAAAGTCAATAAAAGTCAAACCCGGGTCTGTTTAGTCAAAAATCCAAAATCCAGACCAAAACCCGATTGGCATTCATCCCCGAGCCCGATTATGTAATTTGTTTCGAAATTAGACCTCAATTCGAGGTCTAATGTCCAAATTTACAAAAATCTGTAATTCTACCCAAATCCCTAATTTCTACCATGAAAATCCTAGATTTAATGTTGTGAAATGTAATGGATAATTGAAAGAAATAGATTAAATCCACTTACCAATGAATTTAGGAAGAAAAGCTCTAGGAAAAATCACCTCTAGGGTGTTTAGGGTTGAGAGTTTGAAAGAAAGGAGCAAAATCCCATTTTTCTCAAGTTTTGACCAGGCGCAGATGTCGCAATTGCGACCCAGGGTTTGCAATTGAAAACCCTACAAATGCGAAAAATTATTCGCAAATGCAAAAAATTCACATATCTGTTGCCATCGCAAATGCGAACAATTTGTTTGCAATTGCAAACTTGATAATATCGCAAATGTGATAGAAATCTCGCAAATGTGAGAACCCTAGTATCAGCCCATGCTCACAAATGCGAAGTTTAATTCGCAAAAGCGAAGCTCGCATTTGTGATCCAGACCTCGCATTTGGGAAGTCTACAATCCAACACCAGATGAAACTTGCACCAGCTGTCGCGCCCTATTTTCTCGCGAAAGTGGGTTTCGACATGTGACAACTTTTTGAGTGGGAAATAGAGTGTTAAAAGAAGAAGAGTCGCCATCTAACGGTTTTAAGGTGTGTTAGGGCACCTATTATGCAGATAACTCTGTTTGACTAGTCAATGCCACCAAAGATCGGGTAAGGGCTCAAATTACCTCAAAGAGAAGGTGTTAGGCACTCCTCGAGATCCACAACTGTGGGTCCCAGCCAAACTTAAGACTATGTGTATTATAATTAGGTGAGATGATCACATAAACGAAGAGAATAAAAGGTCAAAGAGTTTATTATGATACAACGAGAATATAACCTCGTGCAACATAAATAATACTTCGCAACTCTCTTGAGATAGGGAGTTACTCATATTATTCAGCAGGCACAGTCTATCATCTCCTGCTACCCGCTTACTATGTTAAAGTTGTTTACCTAAAGGCGCTCTAATTCAATTCTAAGTCGTACCCTATGCATGCACTACCCGTCCCATGCCTATGGTCCATGAGGCATTGGACCTCTATTTGGGTGGTTCTAGACTTTACTTATGCTGCTCAAAATGATAAAACTAGGCAACATACAAAGCAAATAGAACTTCGTGTAAAGGTAGTTAAAGACCCATGTTAGCCTCCACACTTAGACAACAAATGCACGCAAGCAGATTCTGTATTACGTATAGGCGGTTTCAGATTGAAGATGTCACTTTAAACATATAGACATAGTTTCTAAATGACCATACAGTTTAAGAGTATCTGGTACTGTTATGCTAATCATTGAGGTTACAGATTATAAGTTATTAAGACATATAGGCATAATCTCTAAATGAGGCAACAAAGCCGTCTGAAAGATTGAAATAATTATCCGCGTTTGATTTTATTTGCATACTTTCTAGACGTGTAATAACATTCTATAGTCAGGATTTTTAAGAGTTGGCAATTGAAACTGATTTTATAACACTTCGTCCCTATAGGCATGTTTTCTAGGCGAGCAATAGATATAACAATAACTGATGAATCTATTAAAAATCTATGATATCTGGATGAGGTTCAGTAGAATATAAGCTAATATAATCCTATAGGCATGGTATCTAATGAATATGCTGCAAATATGCAAATTGAAGGACAATTATTGGCCTTTATTTCCTACAGGCATGCCGTCTAGTAACACATAGCAGTAGACATGGGGAATAAATAAAATACTTAAGCTCATGCTTTGATACTAAACAAGTTGAGTGAGTGTGTGATTCCATATAGGCATGGTTTCTACTAGTGTACATGGAAACTAAATAGCATATATGCAGGTTGGATAAATAACAAGTAAATCATGTAAATCCTATCATGTCTTCTACCCTTTTTGCAAACATTAGAATATACTTGTTTTCCAATTTCACTAACACCCCAATTGTTTGTTATTACGGGTCAAATAACAAATAATATTACACAAGGAACAATAGTAGGCCTAACAACATGGCCCAAAAAGAGATACCTAGTATTGCCTAGACCTTCACAAGCTCATTCTTCACAAATAGCATGCCCAGATTCAAACATGAGACTATGCCCATTAGCACAGCCCAAAAGCCATAGAGGAACTCATGCCAGACCAAACAGTTACATATGACCCAAATAAATTATAGAATCACACAGAAATCACTGAAGCAACCCAGTTTGCAGATTCAACAAATAAAATTAGAGAGGTAAGCTAAGTGTCAGAGACACCTTAAGTTCCAACAACAAAGAGAATGGCCAAAGGACCCCAAATCCTAGTGTGTCAGAGTTCACAAGAGTCTCAAATAGACCCCGAGCAGTGCTCACACTAGGGAGGTCAATAGAGAGAGTTTTGGTGGCCTTGGTTTTCAGCCGGCCAAGAGTGATAGATTCAGAATAATATAGATAACATATGAGACTGAGAAAATAATTATTAAGTAATAGAGGTGCACTTGTATTTTAGAAAAGCAGACATAGCAAAGTTGCGTAAACACAAAATAAGCTAGTTAAGAGAATCAACAAAACTTAGAGGGCAAATTGGTATTACAGGTTCAACCACTTAGCAATATATGACATATTGGCCGAAAACATATTGAGAGTTAGAGGAATAAGGTTTTTAAGGTTATAAGATAAACATCAGAGTGCATAATGTCAGCTAAGTTCAAAATAGAGTAACAACTTTGATGTTCTAAACGTCAATACCACACAAGGGGGGGGGTGATTTGTGTGGTACCCAATTTTTTGCTTAAACTGCTTCTGGAAGGACCTGGTTCTTCTAGATGTACTAACTACTGCTGTTTGCGGAATTAAAAGTACATAAAATAAAGAATACAGAGATTTTTACGTGGAAAACACCTGGCTCAAAAGGTGAAAAAATCACGACCTACCACTCAGTAGGATTTTCCCAAACTTCCACTAAAATCACTAAGCCAAAACTGCATTTACAAAACTCTTTGTAAACCTAAGTATTAACTCTAATCCCGTGGTGGCAACCAGCCTCTAACTGCTGCGACAACTTCAAGTTAACTCTAACTTGAATACTCAAATTACCTATTACAATTGCTTCCAGATAAAGCTGAAAGGTACAATATAAAATACCTACTACAATTGAACTAGAAATAAAGAAAGACACATAAAACTCTTTACGGAGCTGTTTTTCAATCTTGTTCATGTAGCTTCTGGTTTGCACACTTGAATCACACACGAACTGCTTGCAAAAAGCCTTGCTATTTTGCTCCCAATTCACATTTAACTTCTGCGTTTTTTTGTAACAATTTAATGCGAGAACATCCTGCAATTTATAGAGTTAGTAGATGAAGAAATAACTAGAGTTCTGATGCAACTCTTCCTTGGTGGAAGAGTTCTAGTTGATTTCAACTTCTAACTCCTTCCCTATCTTGGATAGTGTTCTCTTTGAGTAAGGAGTCCTTCTCCTTATCAATTATGCAACCTTTTCGATAAGGAGATATTAAATACACCAAGTTAAGCTTATCTCCTTCACGTGAAACCCGCATGCTTGAATCTTCCCGTTTTTGTGCACTTGAGGGATGGACCTGGTTTATCATGAGTTCCTTTGTCAGTCTTCAAAACTAAACTTTACTTGGACCAACAAATTCCCCTTTTTTATGATGACAAACTTTGTGCTTTTCATAAGCTTAGCCCTGTTTCAACTCAGCTCAACACAATGTTAGAAACATTTTTCCTTTTTATCACTTATCATCAAGAACCAGGTACATTAGGTTATAAACATCACTTGTTCAAAGCACAACCTTTTTCCCCCTTTTGGCATCATCGAAAAGTTGCATAAAAAATGTGAGACAACCACATTTTAAAGCTTACTCATGGTCACTGGGGCTACTTCAAATGCAAACATGGATTAATCATCACAGATTAAACTAAAAATTTCAACCATCAAAGAAATATAAACAAACAGCTAGAGCAAAACCAGTTAATTTCATTGATGATTGATAAGATTCTACCACAACGCATAAGAAGAAATAAAAATATTGAAAACATGAGCAAAAAAAACAAAATGTCCCGAACTGGGTCACTGGTTTATCTACACTAGGCTAGGATTTAAGGCTTGGAAGAGGTAGGAGCTGGGTTATTTGCTTGGAGAAGTTTCAGCATGTCTTGAAGAATTTCATCATTCTTCTCCTTTTCCCTTGCAAATTCAGTTCTGAGAACATCTCTCTCAGATTCTTCCTCAACCAATCATGTCTTCAGCCTTGCTATCTCAATATCCTTTTCCTCACTCTCCTGTACCAAGACTCTGACTTTGTTATTGATAGGTATCTTTTTAGATGGACCAGGTTCATTAAAAATGACATTGACTTCATAATCGCAAGCAAGCAGAGTATTAATCCCCACTTCTTCATAGGTACCTTGAAATGTGCAAGCATAGTTGTGAGAATGAAACCATAGGGAATGGCATGAGTTTTGGTTCCATTGATAACTTTATCAGTAGGTCCGTGAGGGTTTCCTGTTCCAATGGAACATGTTCATCTATATTTTTTCAAGTTGAACCAACCCCTCAGCAGCTTTGCCAGACCCATTTCCCCCTGTTTTGCTCACACTTTCTTCTATTTCACTAAATTCCTCTCCCCAAACAGTCATTGCACCGGTTTCTTTTATTATACCGACAGAAGTGGGTGAAAAATCAGCCACTCTTGTCCTGTTTCCCCTCACAGTACTCCTAGCGCCCTTGCTCTTCTTTTTTTCCCTTTTTTTACCACCAACTTCCCCAGATTCTTTAGTCTCAACACCTGCTATACATCCTACAAATCTATTCTCCAAATTTGCATCAACTTTAGAAATTGTCTCAAGAGAAACTTAAAATCAGAAGATACCTGTTCAGTTTTGAAAGGCCTACTTTCTCCCCCCTTAGTAGCAAACTTAAATGAATCTTCAGATTCCTAGGATTCTTCTTCCCTACCTTCTTTCAATTGCTTGTTTATTTTCTTGATATGCTCTCCTTCAGCGACAATATTATGAGCCATCATCTTTACTCTACTTTTCTTAGAGATTGGTGTTCTAGAAGGTGTAGAAGTGGTTTCATGTGGTGGTGATGAAGGATTTTCAGAGGTGTTTGACATATCTGGGCTAGGGTATGGAAGAGAAGAGAATTAGAGTGTGTTTGGAAGATGAAAGAAGAATGAGAGTTTTTGACGGCTTGAGAGAGATGAAGTAAGAAATACACTAAAGCTGATCAATATACAGAGGAATAATTGATGTGGTAACTACAGCTTTTCGGACTCTTAGAAGTTTAATCAAACTGAAATTCAGTTTTGAAGAGACGTTGGAGTGTATCCCTAGCATCTAGGTACTTTCATTCGGTTAGGACTCTTTTGAATGGGACTGGTTAACTTGTAACGGATAAGTCAAAAAGGAGTTTGGTATTTGGTAGGACTCTGCTCATGATCCAAATATAGTTATTTCAAATTATGCAGAGTGCAGAAAACATACCGTGTTACCTTGATGAACCAGGTTCTTCACTGATAATTCTCTTGTGTGAGTCTAAATTTGCCAAAATAGATAAAATATCATTAGAGATTAATGAGTCATTTTAACACATGTCACAAGGTATACTATAGAAAGTATGAGACTGAACAAGCTTTAATCTAATTATACACAATTTACAAACTTTCTAACCAAATTTTTTTTTTTCATTTTTTTTAAACCTTGAACTGGTCCTTTTTGGTGATCTTAATCATCCCTAATTCAAACCTGTTCCTCTCAAAGTGATCTCTATTAAAGGCTTTTGTGAAGATGTCAGCAATTTGCTTGTTAGTAGTACAAAACTCCACAGTGGCCAAGCCTTTCTCATAGTTGTCCCTCAAAAATATGGTGCCTAACATCTATGTGCTTAGTTCTCTTATGATGAACCGGTTTCTTTATCATACTAATAGCACTAGTGTTATCAAAAAAAATAGGGATGCAACCAACATCAATTACAAAGTTCAATAATGGTTGTTTGATTCACAACAATTGAGCAATACATGAAGCAGCAGCAACATACTCAGCTTCAGCAGTAAATAAGGCCATTGAATTTTGCTGTTTGGTAGCCCATGACACAAGACATGAACCAATAAAGTGTGCCATACCTGAGGTGCTCTTCCTATCCATAAGGAAACCTGAAATTGATCACAAAGACCTACACAACACACAATAT
>MU678748.1:73269-98522 GCA_026770625.1 Nicotiana glauca
GCCAACAAACTTGAAGAATTTAAATCCTAGAGGTCCAGGTCGTGTTAAGTATCCATCACAATACCAGAAATCAGACATGCCAACTTACGTCAAAAAAGCAAACCAGTATTAAACTTTATAGGGGAAAAGTACAAGTTAGGATAGCTACTTTGAAGGTCTCAAATAATCAGTGAGGGATACATGATTAAGTAGACATAATAAAGTGACAAAACTAGCATGGGAGCATATTATAGCTAATATGGATTCCTTAACAGAGATTAGAGTACATTCTAACTATGAGATATTCATTATAATAATTCTGAACAAAGCAGGGAAGCAAACTTATGCCAAGCAGCAAATATAAGCATTCAGGTACCAACACACTACGCTAAACGAGCCTAAGACAGTCCTAACTATTCAAGTTAAGAATGTACAATAAACATGTCTCATAATTGAAAATTTTAAGTAAAATCAAATGCTAAAAAAGTTCATATCATAAAACAAATTCAGTGCCACCAAGGTTGCACACAGAGATGGTTTACAAGAACATTAAGTCACGAAATTTCAGAGGTATGAATGTGCAAGACATGAACACAAGAGATTGAAATTGAAAAAGCTAAGGAACTTACCAATTATCAATTGATAAACAGAGAAACAAGAAAAAACAAATTCCACAGTACTCTAAATGTCAACAAGGAGCAATAGAACCCAGAATATTAGTGCATCAGAGTTTCCTTCTTCGATTCTCTCACAGATGGTGAGGACGCACACGACATAAGTTCCAGACCCGGGAGGAGCTGCTCCCGTCATTACTAGAGGTCAAGGGAGGGCAATGGACTGAGGTAGGGGACGAGGGCATCCCAGAGGTGCTCCAGTTGCACCACCAACAAATCCAGCAGGGGATCCCATTATTGAGGAGCAGGGCAAGGTGCCCGCAGCAGCGCCTTCCCCGATAAATTTCATGACAGCGCCATGCTTCCAGGAGGTCATGGGCCGTATGTTGCAGTTTATGGACTCCATGAATCGGGTTGGTTTATTTCCAGCAGACCCGGCCATATCTCAGGTGGGACGGGGAGCCCAGACCCCTACTGCTCAGACTCCTGGTCATGCAGCTATAGTGTATC
The DNA here is from genome assembly GCA_026770625.1 of Nicotiana glauca. Taxonomy (NCBI): domain Eukaryota; kingdom Viridiplantae; phylum Streptophyta; class Magnoliopsida; order Solanales; family Solanaceae; genus Nicotiana; species Nicotiana glauca. The sequence continues at coordinate 74,373 of MU678748.1, forward strand.
AGAATCCGGGTGCACTACTCGCGAATGGGGCTCAACTAGTTGCGCACTAGTATCGGAGCCTAGACCGGCTGCGGACGGTGATCCACAGAAGTTATTGGACAAGTGGACTAGGCTACACCCTCCTATCTACGAAGGTGAGCGTCATGAGGATGCCTAAGATTTTATTGATAGGTGCAGGTACATATTGCACAACATGAGGATATAAGAGTCTCATGAGGTTGACTTTACTACTTCCAGCTAGAGGGTAGGGCAGTCTTATGTTCTTGGCAGGCCAGCGGGTTCTCCTTCCATAACTTGGGGTCAGTTCACACATCTTTTCCTAGATAGGTATATTACTCTCTCTAAGAGGGTAGAGTTGCGGTATCAGTTTGAGCAGCTTGAGCATGGCCAGATGTCAGTGATCGACTATGAGGCGAGGTTTTCTGAGTTGTCCCGCCATGCACTGATGATACTTCCTACTGATGTAGAGACATTGTGGAGGTTTTTTTTGTAGGGTTGCACTCTAGCATTAGGGCTAACATGTCCAAAGAGGTTGAGATGGGGACTCCTTATCAGCTGGTAGTGGAGATTGCTCGGAGGAATGAGGACTACCGTCTGAGAGGTAGAGTGAAAATGTAACAGAATAAGAGGTACCATTTCTCCGATGAGTTTAGAGGTGCTCCGTCTAGGGGCAGAGGTCAGTTCGGGAGGGGTCAGCCCAGTAGGCCCCCACATTCAGCACCACCACCTCCTCGAGGTACTCCAGCGCACCCATATTTCAGTGCTATACCAGAGAGTTCTTACCGCTCGCCAGCCATTGGGTTCTTCCAGTGGGTATTCAAGTAACTAGGGTTCTTCTGGCTCCTACTTCACTGCTATACCGGAGAGTTCATACCATCCACCGGCTATTTTGGCTTCTTCCAGTGGGTTTACAGGCCATCAGGGTAGAAGCTCACCGCACCGAGGGGTTGTTTCGAGTGTGGAGATCTTGGTCACATGAGGAGATACTTCCCCAAACTTCGAGGCAAGTTGGTACATCAGTGCCAGTAGCCCATAATTACAGTAACAGTTGTCCAACCGCCTGAAGGTAGAGGGCAGACCGGTAGGGGCCATCCTAGAGGTGGAGGCCAGGCAGGGAGAGGTCAGCCAGCTAATGTTCAGTCAAGTTGAGGCCAGCCATCCGGCGCTCCAGCCAGATTCTATGCTTTTTCGGCCAGACCAGATGCATTGGCCTCAGATGCCATTATCACATGTATTATTTCCCTCTACGATAGGGATGTTTAGTATTATTTGATCCAGGGTCTACCTATTCATATGTATCATCTCTGTTTGCTCATTTATTTGATATTCCTCATGAGTCCTTGGGTACTCCTGTTCATGTGTCCACTCCTGTGGGCGATTTTGTGGTTGTGGATCGGATCTATCGGTCCTGTATGGTCACGTTTTGTGGTTTTGAGACTAGAGCAGATCTCTTGTTTCTTGATATGACCGACTTTGAGGTCATCATGGGCATGGACTAGTTATCCCCATATCACGTCGTCCTAGATTGCCATGCCAAGACTGTTACATTAGCGTTGCCACGATTTCCGTGGTTAGAATGGAAGGATTCCTCAATTAGTACATCTAGTCGGGTTATCTCTTTTCTAAAGGATCGACATATGGTCAAGAAGGGTTGTTTGGCTTATCTAGCCTATGTTCCGGACACCACTGTAGAGTCTCCGACGATTGATTTAGTTCCAGTAGTCCGAGAGTTCGCCGATGTGTTTTCTTCTGACCTTGCAGGAATGCCACCGGATCGTGATATCGATTTCTGTATAGATTATGCTCCAGGTACCAAGTCTATATTTGTAACGACCAGGCCTGTCATTTTGACAGTTATAGCCCTATTTCCCCTATCTATGCTTCTATATGTATTGTTTAGCTGTGTTGAGTTGTATCGAGTTGGTAGGTTTGGGTTCAGAGTAGTTTTGGAGTGAAATGAACACTTAGTCTCTTAGTTATAAAGCTAAGTTAGAAAAATTCAATCGGAAGTTGACTTATGAGTAAACGAATTCGAATTTGGATTTTTATAATTCGATTAGCTTCGTTTGGTCATTTTAGACTTAGGAGTGTGTCCAGAATATAATTTGGAGGTCCGTGGTAGAATTAGGGTTGAATTGACGAAAGTTGGAAGTTTAGAAATTCATAGGCTTGCATTCGAGGTTGATTTGGTGTTTTGGTGTTGTTTTGGGCGTTCTACTAGGTTCGGGTAGTGATATATGACTTGTTGAAATTATTAGTTGAGGTCCCGTGGGCCTCGGGTGAGTATATCATATTGAACAAATGAGCTCCGATTTTATTTTTTATTGAAGCATTAGATCAGTATCGTAATTACGGACCCGTAGCAAAAAGAATCATCGAATTTGGATGTCGTATGAGGATTTTATGATTATTTTACTAAGAATTAGGTTGCCAGATTTTTCAGTTTAATTACGAAATTGTCACTGACTGCGTATTTAAAAATCTGCTCTATTTATAAATATTAAAACCTACACATCTCATTCATTATAAGGTCAAATTAAGTGATTCAAAAGGCTAACTTGACTAGAATTTTACAACGAATCTATTGGAGGAATAAAATATGAATTTCGGGATTTTTTTAGCACAAGAAACGAGGCAGAATAGCTGGTTTAATAATACATAAAACTAGGATTTGCTCATTCGATCATATTTTGAGTTGGGAAGCTCGAATTTGGGAGATTTTTTAGGCGATATTCACCATACGGATTGGGGTAAGTTTTCTCTACTCGGTTTTGATTATGTTTCATGAATCTATCTTCATTTTTTGGGATTTGATTGATGATTTCAAAGTGAAAATTGAGGGAGTTAGGGTTTGAGTTTTGGAGAGTTTTAAGTGAGGATTTGAGGGATCAAACGTAGTCCGATTTTGATGAATTTTATATGGTTAGACTCGGGAGAGGATGAGGATTATTATTCTACCACTTTGACTGATTCCGAGATGTGGGCTCGGGGGCCGGGTTTTGGCCGATTTCGAATGTTTGGCCTATTTTTGAGTTTTTATTATGGAATTTGATTCTTTAAACTATGTTGATACTAGTATTCTGATTATGGATAGATTGGGAGATTTTGGAGATCGAGTCTAGAGACGAGGGCATCCCGAAGTAGGATTTTACGCTGTTGAGGTAAGTAACAGTTTTAACTCTGGCTTTGAGGGTATAAACCCGGAGACATTGATATCATGTGATTGTTTGGTGGTGATACCCACGCTAGGTGATGGGCGTGTGGGTGTTCACCGCGAGGGATTAAGACTTGGTCCATCCCGTGAGGCTATGGGGCCTAATGGTTATTATCTGTGATTATGAGTTTACTTGTTGTTGAACTTGTTTGCCTTCATGTTGGAGATCATGCTTAGGCTTTATTCATTCTCACGTTATTTGTACTCAGTCATAGAAATTATTGTACATGTTTGCCTCAGTCTCTATTATTTGGTAATATGCTGTGATACTTGATGTGGGTTGTGTCCCCTTATTTGTTGATGATGGTGAGGCTAGTGAGGTACATGATTGAGTGAGGCCGAGGGCCTGGTTGTGAGGATATTAATACCATAGCGCGTGAGTTGTCCGCGTAGCACGTGAGTTGACCGTGCGGGTCCAGGTATTGATACCATAGCGCGTGAGTTGTCCGCGTAGCACGTGAGTTGACCGTGCGGATCCAGGTATTGATATGATGGCACGTGAGTTGTCCGTGCGGATCCAGGTATTGATATAATGGCACGTGAGTTGTTCGTGCTTAGCGCTTGGGCTTTGGGAGCCCCTCCGAAGTCTATACACACCCCCAGTGAGCGCAGAGTGTTGAGTCTATTGAGTGTTGAGTATTGAGTATTGAGTGTTGAGTGCGAGTGCTGAGTGATGGAGTGACATTGTTGTGAGGTTGCATTTATTTTTGTTGTTGTTGTTGCATTTACCTGTTAAATTGTTTGTGGTATTTGTTGCTTTTATGCAATTTACCTGGTTATTCATGTTTATTGTAAATTATGAAAATAAATAATTGGACTATTTTCCTTAGCTCGTCACTACTGCTCAGTTCCTTAGTTATTTCTACTACTACTGAGGTGGTTGTACTCATACTACACCCTGCACTTTATGTGCAGATCCAGGAGAATTAGAGCACAGCGATCGTTGGTCAGGCAGGCTATCCGTGGAGATTGCAAGGTAGCTGCTAGTGTCCGCAGGGCCTTGTTACTCCTCTTCTCATTTCTTTCTTTGGATAGTTAGACAGTTTATGTATCTTAGTTCATAGTTTTAGACGCTCGTGACTTATTGACACCCCGATGTTTGGGACTCGTTTTCGTATTTTATATTATTTATATTTAGAGTTGGTTTAGTTTATCAGGAACTAAATTATTGGAAATGTTTTATTACATTCTTATAATCAAATTAGGAGTAATATTTTGGGAATAGGCTTGCCTTGTGACACAATAGGCGCCATCACGACTAAGGTTAGATTTTGGGTCGTGAAAAGTTGGTATCAGAGCCTAGGTTACATAGGTCTCATGAGTCATGAGCGGGTTTAGTAGAGTCTTGCGGATCGGTACGGAGACGTCTGTACTTATCTTCAAGAGGCTGCAGAACCTTTAGGAAAACTTCACCTTCTTGAATTCTTATCGTGCGATATTGATTCAGCTTGAAGAGTAACTCTTTGAATTCCTTCGATGCATTCATATGCGTACATGAGCGTTCGGTATCAGTTGTGCATCGACGAATTATGATTTCCTAGATGAGGTACGAGATATCATTTCTGTATGTTGATGTTGGGCCAGTCTGGAGGAATTGAGGTTGGGTATTAACTATAGATTGAGCACTGAGGTGTTGATTGTGTGTTCTCGTGCTTGTGGACTTATATGTCCGATAGTGTCCCTATTAGTAAAAATGGTGGCTGGATGTATACGTGATGAGTATGATGTGACCGCGAGATGAGTTGATATGATTTTAATGTGACGAGAAGGTATTAGTGAAGGTTTCACCTATTTAAGACTCCAAGTATATTTCTAGACTCGTTCGAGGACGAACTTTTGTTTAAGAGGGGGAAGATGTAACGACCCGGCCTGTCGTTTTGAGAGTTATAGCCCTATTTCCCCTATCTATGCTTCTTTATGTATTGTTCAGCAGTGTTGAGTTGTATCAAGTTGGTAGGTTTGGGTTCGGAGTAGTTTTGGAGTGAATGAACACTTAGTCTCTTAGTTAGAAAGCTAAGTTAGAAAACATCAATCGGAAGTTGACTTATGAGTAAACGAATTCGGATTTGGATTTTTATGATTCGATTAGCTTCGTTTGGTCATTTTAGACTTAGAAGTGTGTTCAGAATATAATTTGGAGGTCCGTGGTAGAATTAGTCTTGAATTGGCGAAAGTTGGAAGTTTAGAAATTCATAGGCTTGCATTCGAGGTTGATTTGGTGTTTTGGTGTTGTTTTGGGCGTTCTGGAGGTTCGACTAAGTTCGGGTAGTGATATATGACTTGTTAAAATTATTAGTTGAGGTCCTGTGGGCCTCGATTGAGTATATTATATTGAACAAATGAGCTCCGATTTTATTTTTTATTGAAGCATTAGATCAGTATCGTAATTACGGACCCGTAGCAAAAAGAATCATCAAATTTGGATGTCATATGAGGATTTTATGATTATTTTACTAAGAATTAGGTTGCCAGATTTTTCAGTTTAATCACGAAATTGCCACTAACTACGTATTTAAAAATCTGTATTATTTGCAAGTATTAAAACCTACATACCTCATTCATTATAAGGTCAAATTGAGTGATTCAAAAGGCTAACTTGACTAGAATTTAACAAGGAATTTATTGAAGGAATAAAATATGAGTTTAGGGATTTTTTTTGGCACGAGAAATGAGGCAGAATAGCTGGCAGAATAATATATAAAACTAGAGTTTGCTCATTCGATCATATTTTGTGTTAGGGAGCTCGAATTTGGGAGATTTTTTAGGCGATATTCACCATATAGATTGGAGTAAGTTTTCTCTACTCGGTTTTAATTATATTTCATGAATCTATCTTCGTTTTTTTGGGATTTGATTGATGATTTCAAAGTGAAAATTGAGGGAGTTAGAGTTTGAGTTTTGGAGAGTTTTAAGTGAGGATTTGAGGGATCAAACGGAGTCCTATTTTGACAAATTTTATATGGTTAGACTCGGGAGAGGACGTGGATTATTATTCTACCATTTTTAACTGATTCTGAGATGTGTTCCCGAGGGCCGAGTTTTGGCCGATTTCGGATTTTTGAGTTTTTATTGTGGAATTCGATTCTTTAGACTATGTTGATAGTAGTATTCTGATTATGGATAGATTGGGAGCTTTTGGAGATCGAGCCCAGAGACGAGGGCATCTCGAAGTAGGATTTTACACGATTGAGGTAAGTAACAGTTTGGTGGTGATACCTACGCTAGGTGACAGGCGTGTGGGTATTTACCGCGAAGGATTGAGACTTGGTCCATCCCGTGAGGCTGTGGGGCCTAATGGTTATTATCTGTGATTATGTGTTTACTTGTAGTTGAACTTGTTTTCCTTCATGTTAGAGATCATGCTTAGGCTTTATTCATTCTCACGTTATTTGTACTCAATCATAGAAATTATTGTACATGTTTACCTCAGTCTCTATTATTTGGTAATATGCTGTGATACTTGATGTGGGTTGTGTCCCCTTATTTGTTGATGATAGTGAGGCTAGTGAGGTACATGATTGACTGAGGCCGAGGGCCGGGTTGTGAGGATATTAATATCATAGCGTGTGAGTTGTCCGTGTAGCATGTGAGTTGACCGTGCAGATCTAGGTATTGATATGATGGCACGTGAGTTGTCCGTGCTTAGCGCTTGGGCTTTGGGAGCCCCTCCGGAGTCTGTACACACCCCCAGTGAGCGTAGAGTGTTGAGTCTATTGAGTGTTGAGTGCGAGTGCTGAGTGATAGAGTGACATTGTTGTGAGGTTGCATTTATTTTTGTTGTTGTTGCATTTACCTGTTAACTTGTTTGTGGTATTTGTTGCTTTTATGGAATTTACCTATTTATTCATGTTTATTGTAAATTATGAAAATAAATAATTGGACTATTTTCCTTAGCTCGTCACTACTACTCAGTTCCTTAGTTATTTCTATTACTACTGAGGTGGTTGTACTCATACTACACCTTGCACTTTATGTGCAGATCCAGGTGAATTAGAGCGCAACGATCGTTGGTCAGGCCGGTTATCCATGGAGATTGCAAGGTAGCTGCTAGTGTCCGCAAGGCCTTGTTACTCCTCTTGTCATTTCTTCCTTTGGACAGTTAGACAGTTTATGTATCTTAGTTCATAGTTTTAGACGCTTGTGACTTAGTGACACCTCGATGTTTGGGACTCGTTTTCATATTTTATATTATTTATATTTAGAGTTGGTTTAGTTTATCAAGAACTAAATTATTGGAAATGTTTTATTAAATTCTTATAATCAAATTTGTAGTAATATTTTGGGAATAGGCTTGCCTTGTAACATGATAGGCGCCATCACGATCAAGGTTAGATTTTGGGTCGTGACAATATCTATCCCACCATACCGTATGGCTCCGAAAGAGTTGAAGGAACATCTTGAGAAGTTGTTAGCAAAGGGGTTTGTGAGACCCAGTGTATTACCTTGGGGTACACCAGTGTTATTTGTGAAGAATAAGGATGGAACCATGCGGATGTGCATTGATTACTGCCAGTTGAACAAGGTTACCATAAAAAATAAGTACCCATTGCCGCGCATTGATGATTTGTTCGACCAGTTGCAGGGTGCTAGGATGTTCTCTAAGATAGAATTGAGATCAAGGTATCATCAGCTGAAGATTCGGGACTCAGATGTCCTAAAGACTGCTTTCTGTACTAGATATGGCCATTATGAGTTGCTGGCGATGTCCTTCGGCTTGACTAATGCCCCAGCGGCATTTATGGACTTGATGAATAGGGTGTTCAGGCCTTATATTGATTCCTTTATTATTGTCTTCATTGATGACATCTTGATATACTCACGTAGCCTGGGGGAGCACGAGTAGCATTTGAGAGTAGTGCTTCAGACATTACGAGAGCAGAAGCTATATGCTAAGTTCTCTAAGTGTGAGTTTTGGCTTGAGTTAGTAGCATTCTTGGGGCATGTTGTATCACTAGAGGGTATTAAGGTGGATCCCAAGAAGATTGAGGTAGTTCAGAGTTGTCCATGTCCTACTTTAGTGACTAAGATAAGGAGTTTCATGGGGTTAGTAGGTTATTATCGCCAATTCATGCATGTCTTTTCATCCATTGCAGCACCTTTGACTAGATTGACCCAAAATGGTGCTCCTTTCCGATGGTCCGGTGATTGTGAGTTAAGCTTTCATAAGCTCATGACAGCTTTGAATACAACACCGGTTCTAGCATTGCCTTCCGATTCAGGGATGTATACGGTGTATTGCGATGCTTCCCGCATTGTCTTGGGTTATGTATTGATGCAGGAGGGGCGAGTTATTGCATATGCTTTAGGTCAGCCGAAGATTCATGAGAAGAATTACCCTCTACACAATCTAAAATTGGCCACGATTGTTCATGCTCTTTAGATATGAAGGCATTATCTGTATGAGGTGTCATGTGAGGTTTATACTGATCATCAAAGCTTGCACCGTATGTGCGATAATTGCTGAAGGCAGTGCCTTCATTTAATACGGGAAATGTGTCATTTTTGACACATTTCATTCATTTCTTGGGCGATTTGGGAGCTTCCAAAGAGGGGATTTCAACCTAATATTGTGAGGTAAGTTATTTCTACTTAATGTGAGTTTAATACTTAGTTTTTGGGTATATTAACACATAAAGATTAGTGAAAATCATGGGATTAGAGTAAAACCTAGGGTTTTGATATAAACAAGATCTAACCACGAAATTTGCTATGGAATGAAGTAAAAATCATATATTCTTGATCCTTCGGTTATGGGTAACAACATTCTTCAAAAATTTTCAGAATCCGGGCTCGTGGATAAATTTTAGGAACCTTGTATTTAGGGTTGGAAAATTAGTTTAATAGTTAGAATACGAACTCTTGAGCATGTATTTACTAGTTCTTACCCCACTTGAATAGTTTTTGATCGTTCGACTCCGATTTGATGGTTTGAGCGCATTCTTGAAATTTGAAGTAAGCTTTGGAACGAGGTAAGTCTCCTTTCTAACCCTGTAAGAGGGAATTAACCACATAGGTGAACTAAATAAGTGTATGTGACTATCTGTGGGGGCTACGTGCATACGTGCTGATGAGAGTCGGTACGTAGAAACTATTATGCTAATTGTTCGGGTAGTTTAGGACCTGTATCATGCTATACTTGCAAATGCTTGCGTCTTTGCTTACTATTAAGATCACTTAGGACATGCTAGATATTGGTAAACAAATATAGACGGTTATACTCACTTACTTGAGAACTTGTATGAATTATTTGACTATAAATGAGCAATGTGTGCTTACTTGATAATAAATTGCTATCTTTAGATCGGGCCAATCGCCTCGGTAGTAAATAGATGCATCTATATATGGTTCGCGCCATTCGACTCTCTGACAGTGCACAGTTTAATATTATATTGGACTGGGCCGTACAACCTCGGTATGATGTGCGCATGTTATATGTTTGGAAATTATTCCATGATTTACACTGCTTAAATGCTTGAAATGCAAGTGTCACATGATATGACTGAGCTTGACATGTTATTTTTGAAAGAATATCTTACTTCTCTATGATCTTAAACTGTTATTACTATTCATGCTATCTATGCTTAGTGTAACACTTAAATATGATTATTGTTGACCCTAGTAAGTGTCAAGTCGACCCCTCGTCACTACTTCTTCGAGGTTAGAGGGATACTTACTGGGTACATATTATTTATGTACTCATACTATGCTTCTGTACTTAACTATACAGGATCTGAGGCAGGTGCATCTAGCTATCCAGCCAGCGCGCATCCCTGATACTTAATCAAGATTTCACGGTGAGCTTCCCCTTCTGAGCCGTTTAGCAGCATGCCGGAGTCTCTTCCTTTTGTTATTACTATCTATTCTATATCAGGCAGTAGGGTAGTTGTATTCTTTTGTACATTCTATTAGTTGCCCTAGTACTTGTGACACTAGTAGCTAGCACATACATTGATAGACTATTATTTTTGGGTTGTATATCTATTATTATGAATTGTTAATTATCACTTGCTTTAAATTTAAGTTAAGTAAATGTTGGGATTGCTTGTCAAAATAAATGAGAACTCACTAGTTGATTAGGGTTGGCTTGCCTAACAAAGGTGTTGGGTGCCATCACGATCGATGATGGAATTTGGGTCGTGACATTGATTTTCAGCCGGCCAAGAGCCAAGTATAAAACAAGAGAATGAGAGTATAATAGAGTGATAGCTATGAGTTAGAGTCCCTCCCAAAAGGGATATAGGGGAGTGATTTATATAGCAGTAGAAATAAATTAAACAAACAAAAAAACACTGTTAATTTAAACATAAATAAGGAAATAATAACATGCAGAAACAATTAAAAATCGGAATAGGAGAAAAATTAGGTAAACCCTGTTTCATGATGGAGAACCAAAATAGACGAAAGATCTCACTGAATCGGACCCGTATAATCTCTCCATGGATGTATATAGATGAAAAATCGTCTGAATCATGAGGAATCAGTGATGATTGCTCTTGATTTAGGTCTGTACACTTGTCAAAGATACGCAAATATTATTTGATACCAAAACCGTGTAAATAACAGAGGGATCGAGCATATATGGAAGGAGAATCATGGAGAGTCTCCATATTAGAACTAGAGTTGGGAGATTTAGAAGAGGCGACTGCTAGGGTTTGAGAGGAAAAGAGAGAACAAATGGAGGGAGACGGGGTGGCGGTCTTTAGGGAAATGGGGATTAGGGTTATAAGGTTGTGTAATTAAAACGGGTTAGTTTATTAGGGGTCATTGATCATTTAAGATCAATGTCCAAGATCAGATAGGGAACGCGCGGGTCAAATGAACGGATCTCTAGCCGATTTAAATTATAGGGTTATTTGATTGGGCTGCTGAGGTGAATGGGATAAGTGTTTGGGCCACAATTGGTCCGAAAATTAGCCTAAAAATTAGGCCAGTTTTTAAATAGGAGACTTAAAGGGGAATCATTTAATAAAAATAATTAAATAAATATATAAAAATGCTATTTATGCAACTTAATACTTTAAAACAATAGTAATTATGAAAATGTAGAAACTTATTTTGACCTTGAATAGAATGGCAAATGCAATAAATTGGAAAATATAGGTCATTATTGCAAGATTGTGTAAATAGCTTAAAAATACCAACATAATTATATAAAATGAATTAAAAATATTTGAAACATGTATATGAATGCAAAAATAATAATTTTGGATCACAAAACAATTTGAAGGAGTAATTAATATATATTCAAGTAATTTTAAATGCAAGAAAATCAATTTTAAAGCTCTACAAATTATAAAAGATTATAGAAAAGTGCTTGTATAGATTTTGTAAACTAAATAATGATACAAAATAATATTTTGAAAGTATATAAACTATTGAAAAATATGAGAGCGAAATTGGGTATCAACACCACCTATGATTCTAGTCAAAAACCACTCCGAAGCCTATCCGAAGCTCACCCGAGCCCCACGAGCTCCAAACCAAACATGCACACTAGTGTAATAACATCCCTGGCAAAAGGGACGTCAGTACGAAATAATGTACCGAGTATGTAAGGCAACATGATAACTGAAAGCTGAAACTAAAATGATAATACAATAACTGATAAAAGTAACTAGGAGTCAAAAGATAATCTGAAGATATGCTTACCTGCTGATACTGGCTCAACTCTCTCAATATTGTAAGTAAAATAGTTGTCCGGCCCTATAAGGCTCGGTATATATATATATAACTGCTCTGCTGTAGTAGGCTCGCTCATAGGCGCTCGACCATACTAGGCTCTGTATATCAGCCATTCTGGGCTCGCTCATAGGCGCTCGTCCATAGTAGGCTCGGTATATAACTCACCATCTTATCAGAGGTTGCCCAATAGGGGCCTGCCCATCGATTATAGCTCGATGGTAGTGAAAATACTGTAATACTGTATATATATAGACTCTTTTCTCTCTGGGCTGACAGAAGAAAAAACTAAACTGAATATGAAGTCCCGATAAGGGAGAATGCTGTAACTTATGAGACTAGGAAAATGTACATAAATTCAGGAATATGAACTTTTCTTTATGTCTCGTTATCAAACACATGTACTTACTGGATCATGCCAAAATGAAGGAAAGGTTTAGCCTTAACATACCTTATCACAATCTTTCAAATCACCAAGTTGAACTCGCCTCTTCACACCTTAATCTATAACAATGACAATAATACTATCCTTAAGTTACGAAAGGCACAACTATCGCACAACGAACGACAAGATTATTTTGTATAAAAACGGGCAGCATCTCCCCTATAATCCTTACTTCCTCCAAATTCAAGATAACACCAAAGACACAAGAAAACAACAATATCAACATATATACATTATTTTCCAACCTTATATACACCACAAAATACTACAAAACAGCCAAATACACTCCAATCTCTTCATACACAAAACGACCACCGTAGTAGTGTCAAACAACCTGAAAATGTTACAATGAACGACCAACCCTCCACCCTGCATATATGTGGTGTTTCTCCACACCCTTCCTCCTCCAAAACTCCAGAAAACAGTAGTAAAATACAAAGCTCAACAGCAACACAAAACAGTCCACAAAACAGTCCGCTACAAGTGAATAACTCGAACTCACGACTTTCGATCGCCATCCCATGAGTTGTCACAACTATAGAAAGACTTACCATGAATTTACAGTAGAAAAAACGGATGAAAGAGATCAATAAAAATACCTTATTTGTTGGATAACTCAGCTCATATCTTGGTTCTTCAAACTCTAGGTTTTACCTCCCAATTAGAACTTGAGAGGGAGAGAAAATCAATTAAGGTTTGTGGGTAATTTTTGGGAGGAAGTTTGCATGGGTTTAGGTCTGATTATTTGTGATATATAATGAGGTTCATATTGCAGGAGATAATCCCTTAAATGGGTTCTTTGGCTGACCCAAAAATGCCCGATCGATCAAAATACCAAAATGACACTTAGAACTATGAATCGGACACCAAAACAAATGAAATTTTCAAAGAAACTTAAGAACTTTCGTATTAACAACTGGACGTTCGAATCATGTCAAAGCAACTCCGTTTTGCACCAAATTTTGTAGAAAAATCATAAATACTGTAATGAACTTGTACCAAGTTCTGGAACAAGAATCCGGACCCCGTAGCAACAAAGTCAAACATCGGTCAAACTTGGAATTTCTTTAAACCTTTAAACTTCTAGTTTTTAACAAATTATGATAATTCAAGCTTGGGACTTTCGAATCTGATTTCGGGCATACGCCCAAGTCCTAAATCACGATACAGATCCATCGGGACTGTCAAAATACTGATCTGGGTCCGTTTGCTCAAAACGTTGATCGAAGTCAACTCATATGAGTTTTAATGCACGATTTCACATTTGAATCAAGTTTTCACATAAAAGCTTTCCAGAAAAATATACGGACTACGTACGCAAACCGAGGAAGGCTAAACGGAACTATTCAGGGTTTCGAAACATAGAATTGAGGGTTAAAACTATAAATGACCTATCAGACCATGACATTTTCTACCTTTAAAACAAACGTACGTCCTCGAACGGACATAGAAAAGTACCTGGACTGGTAAAAATATGTGGATATCTACTCCGCATGCCCGACTAAGACTCCCAATATATGAATAGTACGCTCGGACTGTCCGTCCGTCTGGGGATGAAATATTATACTCAACTCAAACTGTGTGCCCAACTCACATTGTATTGCCTTCCATAAGTGCAAGGTAAACTGTGTACCTCCATCGGTAATGATAGACACGGGCACACCATGAAGACGGATAATCTCGCGGATGTAGATCTCAGCTAACCGCTTAGAAGAATAGCTAAATGCCACTGGATTGAAATGTGATGACTTGGTCAACCTATCCACAATGACCCATACTGCATCGAACTTCTTCTGAGTCCGTGGGAGTCCAACAACAAAATCCATAGTGATACGCTCCCACTTCCACTAAGGAATCTCTAACTTCTGAAGTAAACCATACCAGGTCTCTCATGCTCGTACCTAACTTGCTAACAATTTAGACACCGAGCTACATATGCAACCATATCCTTCTTCATACTTCTCCGCGAATAATGCTGTCGCAAGTCCTAATACATCTTGGCGTCACCCGGATGAATAGAATATTGGGAACTGTGAGCCTCATCAAGAATTAAATCACGAAGCCCATCCACATTGGGCACACAAATGCGACCTTGCATCCTCAAAACCCAGTAATTCCCAATAGTAACATGCTTGGCACCATCGTGTCGCACCGTGCTCTTAAGGACAAGCAAATGGGGATCATCATACTGATGCTCTCTGATGCGCTCATACAAGGAAGATCGAGCGACTGTACATGCTAAAACATGACTAGGCTTTGAAACACCTAACCTCATGAACTGATTGGCTAAATCCTGAACATCTGATGCAAGCAGCCTCGTACCAACTAGAATGCACGCAAGGCTGTCTATACTGATTGCCTTTCTACTCAAGACATCGGCCACCACATTTGCCTTCTCGGGATTATACAAAATGGTGATATCATAGTCTTTCAACGTCTCCAACCACCTCCTCTGCCTCAAGTTGAGATCCTTTTGTTTGAACAAATACAAAAGACTCTGATGATCCGTGAATACCTCGCACGACACGCTGTAAAGATAGTGCCTCAAAATCTTCAGTGCATGAACAATGGCTGCCAACTCTAAGTCATGAACATGGTAATTCTTCTCATGAACCTTCAATTGCATATGCAATCACCCTGCCATCTTGCATCAATCACCGGGCCCAATACGAGATGCATTAAAATACACCGTGTAAGATCCTGAACCCGTGGGCAACTCCAACACTGGTGCCGCAGTCAAAGTAGTCTTGAGCTTCTGAAAGATCGACTAATTAAGTCCATAGTAATTGGTGGAGGACAAGAGGAAACTAATTAGCTCACAAAGTTTCAATTAGGGCGACTTCAAGATTTAATTACTTGATGGTAAACAAGCATGCTATTCAGGATCCCAGTTTTCCACATCATCGTGTTCTCATTTTGTTAGACGTTAGTTATGATTGTGCCAAGTTCACATCAGGAGCCCAGTGCATCTAACCCGTTCATTTCTTTAGATTAGCTAATTAAGTCCACGGTAATTAGTGAGGAAACTAATTAGCTCACAAAAGTTTCAATATTTAGACCAAACCGGCTTTCTTAGACTTGTACATTGGAGCTGAAGTATAGACTAAATACAAAGAGATTTAGCTCTTTACATTTTAACGTGCAGTAGGATACCTGTCTCATTTTTCAGATTAATAATCTCATTTATGTGAATTACCTGTAGTTATTTTTAGGTAGACTTGGTAGTATAAAAATTCGTCACTGTTTAAAATTTAAACTCAATACAAATATACATCTATTAGCCCAAAGAGTGGATGTGCAACGTTGAATATTCTTTTGTACAAAAACCTATTTTACTTGTTTTATTTGCCCTCCTGTATCATTGATGCATCTTATCATCCATTTGATTCCAAAATTATTTTGTTGTGAACCTGGCCTGTTTCATACGCCATATTGTGAATGCTAGAGAATGACCATTCATCAAGTGGTCATACAGATTCTCTGCCCTCTCAAAAGAAAATTTTGTACAACTATAAAAAATGATGTATGGAACCTAATCAAACTTTCATAAATTTACACTTTATTGGCCTATATACCAAAAGATTTCCAGCGGATTTTGAAAAAAAAAGGAGGAAAGAAAGTGAAGATGATAACTGATTAATTAGGTTGTACTATATAAGAATTAGCAAGTGAATCCATCACTAAACTCTAAGACACAAAAAATGAAAATGTTAAAGTACAATATGCATGTGATGAAAGGACAAAGTATGGAAAAGGAATCACGTACTTTTTTCCTGATATATTCTCAAACTTTAATATTACCCATATTTGTAGCCAGATTCAATAGTATCACCCCAGTACAAACCCCACTATAACATTTGTCATGGAATATCTTTTATGTGGGTTTTGCTTCTCTTGAAAATACAATATAAATAGGACTGTTGTAACCAGATTAAACAAAACAAATAGAAATGTAAGAGTACTAGCCAGTTATCAAGGTGTTCCCTAGAGTTCCCTTGAGCGCTTCATGAGGGCTTACTTCTCCATAACTTGTTGTTTGAAGCCCTGCTGAAGTGTTTGGGGGAACTCCAGGGTTCACTTTGAAAGGGTTTAATTTATATATTATGATAGCGTAAAGAATTTTTACACTATAGCAAGTATAAGCTGGTTTATAAAGTCATCAAGGTGTTCCCTAGAGTTCCCCTGACAGCTTCATAACGGCTTACTTCTCCGTAACTACTACTCCCTGTTCCAGTTTATTTAAACCTATTTCTTTTTTGATTCGTTTCAAACCACTTTTTAAATTTGGAAACAATTTAGCTTAAATTTCTGATTTTACCCTTAATTAGAAACTTTTATAACCACACAAATACTCTAGACCTTTTTTTGACTTGTTTAGGATAAAAAATTTTAAGTCTTCATTTTTTCTTAATATTCGTGCCCAGTCAAACAGGTTCACATAACGGAGGGAATAGTTGTTTGAAGCCCTGCTGAAGTGCTTGGGGTAACTCCCGGGTTCACTTCGAAAAGAACTACTAATTTATATATGGAAAAGGTCCAAATACCCCCCTGAACTTTACGATAAGGTCTATATATAACCTTCGTTAAAAGTTTGGCTCATATCCTACCTTGCCGTTACACTATTGACCCGGATACCCCCCATGGACTTTACGATAAGGTCTATATATAACCCTTATTTTTTTAACAAAATATTTTTTTTTGTAAAAACATATTTGTAAAAACTGAAAATTATTTGTTGAAAATAATTTCTTCAGTTCTTAAAAAACGAAAATATTTTGTTAAAAAATGAATTTTTTTTCCTGTTTTTACAATAAAAAAAAAAACAGTTTTTACAAATTTATTTTTCCAGTTTTTACAAAAAAATCTTTAAAAAAACTAAAGAATGAAGAAAAAAAATATTTTTCAAAAGCGAAAATAATTTGTTGAAAATATTTATTCATTTTTTAAAAAATAAAAATATTTTTTTAAAAACTGAAAATGTTCTAATTCCTCTGTTTTTACATTTTTTCAGTTTTTACAGATATGTTTTTACAAAAAAAATATTTTGTTAAAAAAACAATTTTTGTAATTTTTTTAAAGTTTTACAAAAAGAAATTAGAACATTTCCAAAAGAAAAAGAAATTTATTTTTGTGAAACTTTAAAAAAATTGCAAAAATTATTTTTTTAACAAAATATTTTTTTTGTAAAAACTGAAAAAAAATATTATAAAAACAGAGGAATTAAAGCATTTTCAATTTTTAACAAAATATTTTCGTTTTTTAAAAGCTGAATAAAATATTTTCAACAAATTATTTTCGCTTTTGAAAAATATTTTTTTTCTTCATTTTTCAGTTTTTTTAAAGTATTTTTTTTTTTTTGTAAAAACTGGAAAAACTGGAAAAACAAATTTGTAAAAACTGTTTTTTTTTGTTGTAAAAACAGAAAAAAAATTGTTTTTTAACAAAATATTTTCAATTTTTATAAATATATTTTTACAAAAAAAAATATTTTGTTAAAAAAATGAGGGTTATATATAGACCTTATCGTAAAGTCCAGGGGAGTATTTGGCTCCATTTAAAGTCCAGCAGGGTATCCGGGCCAATAGTATAACGGCAAAGTTGGATATGGATCAAACTTTTAACGAGAGTTATATATAGACTTTATCGTAAAGTTGATGGGGGTATTTGGACCTTTTCCGATTCATATATTATGATTGTTTGAAGAAATTTTACATTATCGCAAGTAAAAGCTTCTTTATAAAGTCATCAGGATGTTCCCTTAGTTCTCTTGACCGCTTAATGAGGGCTTACTTCTCCATAAGTTATTGTTTAAACTCTGCTGAAGTGTTTGGGCCGGGGGAACTCCTGGGTTCCTATTTATTTATATTCTGATAGTGTAAAGAACTTTATATTATTAGTATCTTTTAATATGTTGTGGCAAGTAGCATATTTTATTTTTAATTTCTTTTCAATGACTTTGAATTTGTCATATCAAGTAACATGTTTTATTTTTCGAGTTACTGATCTCACTATAATGATTAATAATTATTTTCAGATAAACTAATGGTCCGAAGATTCGCTTATGCTATCACGAAACATACAGAACTTACTATACTGGTGCCACTGTTTGTGTAATACTGAGGAAACGAAGGAACAGCCCAAGGAAGAAAGTAATGAAGGATTCAATACGATATGATTCTTTTTTGACAATATTGATAAATATTAGTGATAGGCTCGGGGGCAGCTTTTGTTTCTTATTTAGGTTAGTATTTATTTAGTGTTGTTGTAGTTTCTATTTGGGATATGCATTTTTAACGTCAAATATATAAGAACATTTAAAATTCATCATGGATTTAGAGAGGTCAATTAAGTAGCCGATCGAAAATCCAGATCATGTATTTACATCTGTCAACACACTACCTCAAGGAGCTAAGGGACCATACAGGTTGGACTTGATGCAAATGGCCTTTCCAAGACATAAGCATAGGAAAAACTGTTTTTTTATAATAGGATGTCCACTTTTTGTTAAGTTACCTGTTGTTTATTCTTAGCAGGTTTTATAAGTTTTTGTATCCTTTTTATAGAGAAGGTTCATATAAGGAGGTAAACTAGGATAGCTTATGAAAAAAAAAAAAAAATTAAAAAGCTTCATAAAGAGTACAGGTTTCTTATAACTATGGTGCTCAGACTTTTCACTATATTATTTTATTTGTGACAGATCCTCAAAAAAAAAATATTACTTCGAAGGATCTGACGCACACACGGCATTATTTTCGAAAAGTAACATAGCTTATAACTATTGTGGCTGACTGGCTATGTTAAAATTTTGAATTGGATATTTTAGATTTTTAAGAATTTTAGTTTTCAAAGCTTATAAGCTGAATGTCGGGTTTCTTAGCTGGTTTATTAATAATCTCCAATCATGTAAAATAGCAGCATAAGTTGGAGAATCATTTTCTAGCTCATGTTTTGTAATGTAAGGATGTTTTAGATGAAGTTTAGCAAACAAAGAATAAGTTATATTCTGGAAATTGTGTTTCTATCGTGTTATTAAATTGTTTTTTTCCTGGAAAGGAATGCTCGAACAATTATATTGTGTACAGCAAATTCCACATCGACGAACTTTTGAATTGATTGTGATGGGGTACAATGCGGATGTAGCCCTTTTGGTTATAGGTTCATCTAAATTCAAAATTTCCGATACGGAGTATAATCATATATGTAAAAGCCTACTAAAATCTTCTCAAATGTTAGATTTGAAGCCATATTTTTTATAGTATAAAGAATTCAGTATAAATTTGAATCAATTAAATTTAAATCCTAAATTGGCCGCTGGTAAAGTACCCAACCAAAAGATAAATGGCCTTTCTGAACTCCAGGGTTCAACAAGAAATCCTTGGTACAGTGCGGTCATAATGTTCAGAATATACTCCTTGAGGTTTTAATATTGAATCTGGTCTCCATTGTTATCCAAATGAAGGCTTGCATAAGATACTGTACATGTCGTCCTAACATTAAAAATATGGTCCTCCATTCTTTCTCACCTTTTTCATCTCTCCGATCATTTTCAAAAGTTTCCGAAAAAAAGTTCTAAGTTACATAGATATTTTTTGTGGGGTCCAGCCCTTAAGTCAAGGAAGAATTTTTTTCCTTGTTAACTTTTTTGTCAAAGTTGGCTGCTAGCAGCCCATATTTGTTTCGTTTTTCTGTCAAATATGGTAGGCTGCAGAAGATGAAATGTCAAGTATGGCACGCATATTTTGCCTATAAAATGAGAGCTTCGGCTCTCATTTTTGATATCATCAATCTCAGAGGAAAATATATCTGAGAGCTAAAAAGAAAGAGTGGGGTTTCACAGACAGGTTATAAGAAAATAATCTGTGTATAAAATAGTGAGTGTGAGCGATATTGTAGTGAGGTGAAATATCAAAAGAGGGTTATTTCTTTTGAGTATTGTAGTGGTTACTCGGGCCTACAAAGTGTAAATTCCTTACTATAGTGATATCAATTGCTCCTCTCGGGGTCGTGGTTTTTTCCCTTATTCAGAAGGATTTTCTACGTAAAAATCTTGGTGTCATTGTTACTCTTTTATTCTTGTTAATTACCGTATCTCGGTGTTACTTTAATTATTCCGCTTTTATTACCGTAAATATTATGTTGATAGGGGGATTATTCTTAACAATTGGTATTAGAGCACAGGTTCTTCTCGTTCACTGAAATACTATTCACTGTCGGTAGTACTATACTCGGTAAAAAATAAAAAAGTCCGGAGTAAAGTATGAGGTATCTAAATTCAACGGAGATAACGGTTTCTCAACATGGCAAAGAAGGATGAGGGATCTGCTCATCCAACAAGGATTACACAAGGTACTAGATGCTGATGTCAAAAAGCCTAATACCATGAAAGCTGAGGATTGGGCTGACTTGGATGAAAGAGCTGCTAGTACAATCAGGTTGCACTTATCAGATGATGTGGTAAATAACATCATTGATGAAGACACTGCACATGGAATTTGGACAAGGTTGGAAAGCCTATACATATCCAAAACACTGACAAATAAATTGTACCTGAAGAATTAGTTATACGCCCAACACATGGGTGAAGGTATGAATTTTTTGTCACATTTAAATATTTTTAACGGACTAATCACACAGCTTGCCAACCTCGGAGTGAAAATCAAGGAAGAAGATAAAGCCATATTGCTATTGAACTCGTTGCCATCTTCTTACGATAATTTGGAAACAACCATCCTGCACGATAAGACTACTATTGAGTTGAAAGATGTCACATCGGCTCTTTTACTCAATGAGAAGATGAGAAAGAAGCCTGAAAATCAAGGACATGCTCTCATCACAGAAGGTAGAGGCAGGAGCTATCAAAGGAGTTCAAGCAACTATGGTAGATCTGAAGCTCGTGGGAAGTCAAAGAACCGATCCAAATCAAGAGCCAGAAATTGCTACAACTGTGATCAACCAGGTCACTTCAAAAGAGATTGCCCAAATCCAAGGAAGGGCAAAGGTGAAACCAGTGGCCAAAAGAATGACAACAACACAACCGCCATGGTGCAAAACAATGATAATATTGTCCTCTTTATAAATGAGAAAGAGGAATGCATGCACCTGTCAGGTCCAGAATCGGAGAATAGGTGGTACACAGCGGCATCTTACCATGCCACACCGATAAGAGATCTTTTTTGCAGATATGTAGCAGGTGATTTCAGTACTGTGAGAATGGGTAATACAAGTTACTCAAAGATTGCGGGGATTGGTTACATTTGTATCAAGATTAATGTCGGATGCACATTGGTTCTAAAGAATGTACGGCATGTACCTGATTTGCGGATGAACTTGATCTCGGGAATTGCTTTAGACCGAGATGGATACGAGAACTATTTTGCAAATAAAAAGTGGAGACTCACCAAGGGATCATTGGTGAGTGCGAAGGGAGTTGCTCGTAGCACGTTGTACATGACAAATGCAGAAATATGCCGAGATGAATTAAATGCGGCACAAGATGGGATTTTTGCAGATTTGTGGCACAAAAGAATAGGTCATATGAGCGAGAAGGGATTATAGATTCTTGCCAAGAAATCACTCATTTCTTATGCCAAAGTTACAATGGTAAAACCTTGTGACTACTGTTTATTTGGTAAGCAGCATAGGGTCTCATTTCAGACATCGTCAGAAAGAAAATTAAATATACTTGATTTAGTACATTCTAGTGTTTGTGGCCCAATAGAAATTGAATCAATGGGCGGTAACAAATATTTTGTTACTTTTATTGATGATGCTTCACGAAAATTATGGGTTTATATTTTAAAAACGAAAGATCAAGTGTTTCAAGTTTTCCAAAAGTTTCATGCTCTAGTAGAAAGGGAGACGGGTCAAAAGCTAAAGCGTTTCCGAAGTGACAATGGAGGTGAGTACACTTCAAGGGAATTTGAAGAGTATTGTTCAAGTCATGGGATCAGACATCATGGAACCCCACAGCACAATGGCGTAGCCGAGAGGATGAACCGCACCATTGTAGAGAAGGTGAGAAGCATGCTCAGAATGGCTAAACTGCCTAAGTCATTCTAGGATGAAGCAGTTCAGACAGCCTGTTACCTGATCAATAGGAGTTCATCAGTTCCGTTGGCGTTTGACATCCCAGAGAGAGTTTGGACTAACAAGGAGGTGTCCTACTCACATCTGAAGGTGTTCGGTTGCTGAGCTTTTGCACATGTACCAAAAGAGCAGAGAACAAAGCTGGATGATAAATCTGTTCCCTGCATATTTATCAGATATGGAGATGAAGAGTTCGGGTACAGCTTATGGGATCCTGTAAGAAGAAGGTCATCAGAAGCAGAGATGTAGTCTTCCGAGAAAGTAAAGTTGGAACTGCTATTGATATGTTAGAAAAGGCGAAGATTGGTATAATTCCTAACCTCGTTACTATTCCTTCTACTTCTAGCAATCCCACAAGTGTAGAAAGTACGACTGACGAGGTTGCTGAGCAGGGGGAGCAACCTGGTGAGGTTATTGAGCAGGGGGAGCAACCTGGTGAGGTTATTGAGCAGGGGGAGCAACTTGATGAAGGTGTCGAGGAAGTGGAGCACCCCACTCATGGAGAAGAACAACCTCAACCTCTAAGAAGATCAGAGAGACCAAGGGTAGAATCATGCAGGTACCCTTCTACAGAGTATGTCCTCATCAGTGATGAGAGGGAGCCAGAAAGTCTTAAGGAGGTACTGTCCCATCCAGAAAAGAACCAGTGGATGAAAGCCATGCAAGAAGAGATGGAATCTCTATAGAAAAATGGCACGTACAAGCTGGTTGAACTTCTAAAGGGTAAAAGACCACTCAAATGCAAATGGGTCTTTAAACTCAAGAAAGATGGAAATGGCAAGCTGGTCAGATACAAAGCTCGATTGGTCGTTAAAGGCTTCGAACAAAAGAAAGGTATTGATTTTGACGAAATTTTCTCACCTGTTGTCAAAATGACTTCTATTCGAACTATTTTGAGCTTAGCAGCTAGCCTAGATCTTGAAGTGGAGCAGTTGGATGTGAAAACTGCATTTTTTCTTGGAGATTTAGAAGAGGAGATTTATATGGAGCAGCCAGAAGGATTTGAAGTAGCTGGAAAGAAACACATGGTGTGCAAATTAAATCAGAGTCTTTATGGATTGAAGCAGGCACCAAGGAAGTGGTACATAAAGTTTGACTCATTCATGAAAAGTCAAACATACCTAAAGACCTATTCTGATCCATGTGTATACTTCAAAAGATTTTCCGAGAATAAATTTATTATATTGTTATTGTATGTGGATGACATGTTAATTATAGGAAACGACAAGGGGCTGATAGCAAAGTTTAAGGGAGATCTGTCCAAGTCATTTGATATGAAGGACTTGAGCCCAGCACAACAAATTCTAGGGATGAAGATAGTTTGAGAGAAAACACGTAGAAAGTTGTGGCTATCTCAGGAGAAGTACATTGTACATGTACTAGAACGCTTTAACATGAAGATTGCTAAGCCAGTCAGTACACCTCTTGCTAGTCATCTAAAGTTGAGCAAAAAGATGTGTCCTACAATAGAGGGGGAGAAAGGGAACATGGCTAGAGTTCCTTATTCTTCAGCAGTCGGAAGCTTGATGTATGCAATGGTATGTACTAGACCTGATATTGCTCACGCAGTTGGTGGTGTCAGCAGGTTTCTTGAAAATCCTGGAAAGGAACATTGGGAAGCAGTCAAATGGATACCCAGGTTCCTGAGAGTTACCACGGGAGATTGTTTGTGCTTTGGAGGATCTGATCCAATCTTGAAGGGCTATACAGATGCTGATATGGCAGG
>MU678750.1:5056-16342 GCA_026770625.1 Nicotiana glauca
TTTGAACTTTCTAACTTCTATTTTCGATATTTAAACCTAACAAAACACGTCCGATTGACCTCAAAATTTTGCACGCAAGTCATATTTGACATTATAGACCTACTTCAACTTCCGAAATTGGATTTCGACCCTGATATCAAAAAGTCAACCTCCGGTCAAACTCCTCAAAAACCTTCAAATTTCTATCTTTAGCCAAATGGCTTCAAAATGACCTACGGACCTCCGAATTCACTTCCGATCGCGCTCCCAACTCCAGAATCACCATACGGAGCTACTCCCAGTCTCGGAATTCCAAACGGACATCGATAACACTGAAATGCTCTTCAAGCCAAACTTATAAAATTTCTTCTAAAATGCCAACTTCTACAATAGGCGCCAAAATGCTCCCGGGTTATCCAAAACCCAATTCGGGCATACGCCCAAGTTCAAAATCATCATACGAACCTGCTGGAACCTTCAGATCCCGATTCCGAGGTCGTTTACTCAAAATTCCAATCCTAGTTCATTCTTTCAACTTTAAGCTTCCGAAATGAGACTTCTCTTCCCAATTCAACTCTGGACTTCTCGAAATTCAATTCCGACCACGCGTACAAGTCATAATACCTGAAATGAAGATGTTCATGGCCTCTGACGGCTGAACGGAGCACTAGTACTCAAAGCGACCGGTCGGGTCGTTACAGGAAGAGAATGGCATGTATCAAAGTAGAGAGAGAAAGAACATGGAGTGAGATGTTTATGTGAAATACGATAATTATGTGAGAGAAAAATCTGAAAAAGGAGAGAGAAAAATAAATAAAAAAACGTATTTCGTGGGTGAGGGGTAGGAGATAACCAAAATTAGATATTTTGCTATAAACATTAAAAGGTATATATATAACATAAATTTTTAAAATGATATTTATTTATAATAAATAAGGTGTTAACCTTTGTTATATGAGAAAAAAATTTCATGATTATAATGCCATTAAAATAATGGACTAGCCTAGTCCAGCCCGTTAATTGTTAAAGCTCACGCGGCCTAGTTTGGGCTAGTCCAATATTGACAGCTCCAATCATAAGAATGAGTGATGTTAGGCTGCAAAGAAAACTTCCTCGCAAGTGATGTATAGTAGCATGAGTTTAGTTATTATGAAACTATTAATCAACTTTGGGTAGTATTCTTCTTTCTATACCTTAAAAAAAGCATAGAACATACTCACGATCTAGATAAGTATAAGGTTGACTTGGACTTAATCGGTTTCACGTGCACTTTAACCCTGCTTTCACTTTTTTTTTTTACTTATATCTAACGTTCTCAATCTTATTTACCATGAGAATAACTAACTCAGGATAATTCATCTAAGACGTCTCATGTTACTTATTTATTCGATCCACTAAAACAATAGGCAAAAGGTAATGTTTCTGGATTAACTTTCGCTTTTTCGCCATGCATATAACACAAAACAACATATGTAGGTAAGTTTTTTCCGGCCACAAGATATACAATACAACAATCAGTGTTGAAAAAAGTTCAAACTAACCAAAACTGACCCAGACATCATTCAAGTCTTTTTGATCATTCTGGCAACATATCTAAGCATTACTTTCAAAAATATCTAAGCATTACTTTCAAAAATGAAATTGTTACAAAAGGCACGTCAAAAAGGTGTTGCCCCATGTTATACAGTTAGGACCACTTTTGAAAATTGCCCATCAAAAATAAAACTAAACCAACAAAAGTTGAACAAGTCCCTACGAAAATGAACCTCCTGATTTCAAACTAATTTACTTGACTCCTCTTTCTTCTAAAGTGAATTGCTTATAAATTAAATGTGAAATGATTTATATACTTAAAAAGGAAAGATGACACTGTCAAAAAGTGTTAAGCCCTGAATAGAAGTCAACTTCTAACTACAATTGGCCCACTAGTCGGACTCAAGGCTTAACTATTAACCATAAAAAATCATTTTTGGTCGCTAGAAATTCAAAAATAGCCAGATTTACGAGTGGTCATTCAAAAATAGTAACAGTTTCAAAAATAATCGAAATTTAGCTACTTTTCATGTAAGATAAATTTGAATGAAAACAATGTTCAAAATCCGAAAAAATATTACTGGAATTTTAGTATAATATACCGGTCCAGTATATTACACTTGAACTTTTCGCATGTTGGAGTTCCAGTATAATATGCTGGAAGTTCATACACAGGTGCACCGATCTCTAGTATATTGTAATGAAACTTTTCGTGTTCCAGCAAAATAGTGGCTATTTTTCAATGACTTTGCAAACGTTGGCTATTTTTCAATGATCAGTCTGAAAATTGGCTAATCCGTGGTATTTTTACTTGTTGATCAGGGATACCCATCAATCCAATGAGATCAAAAATTATAAAGGAAATTACTCCTAGTTATATCATTTATAACTTTAAACGAATAAATAAATTCCATGTCATCAAGTTGGTAATGAAACACCGGCCCCCGCCCCCACCCCAATTAACCACACACATGGGATGTAAAGAATAGCAGAAGAAATGTAATATTCGGAGATTTTTTGCGAGCCCAAGTTCGTTAACTAAGATTGGAGGATTCAACTAAAGAAGAGGAAGCTTGAAAAAAGAAGAGAAATTTTAGATAGGAGAACATGTTTAGGAAAGAAAACTTTCTTGAATTTTCCTTCTTACAAATGCCTAAGGATATTCCTATTTATACTTGTTTATGGATGATTCTAGACACAAAAATAATCTAGACAATTCAATCACCTTCTACTAATATTTTCCTTAAATATCCAAGACTCTAGAATATCTAGATATTTCTTAAGTACAACAAATATCCAAGATATTACTTCATAACTTTTTAGAAACTTCTTCTAATTATAACTTTTACTCTTCCAAAAAATCAACTTTATTTTTTCACACTCCCCCTTAAAGTGATTTTTTGGAAGCTAGCCCAATCTTGTCACGGAAGAACTCAACCGATATTTTAGGACGTGTCTTGGTGAAGATCTCAGCACTATTTTTCTGGCTCGTCTTGCTTCCCTAAAGGCTGAAGGTTCTTTAATTGGTCCTGCAAAGAAAAAGGTATACGTACTGATACAATTTTCATCCCTAAAGCGAGCTGGCTTGATAATAGTTATTTTTTGACTTCCCGAACCACTTGAATCATGTTCTTTTTGAGTTTCATGTTGTTGAAGTCTAGGACTCCCCTTTTATCTTAACTCCTCTGCAGCTGTATTATCTAGAGTAGCACATGCAATGGGCAAGCTTGAATCTCCATTGTTTAAGATTTTTGAACTCGCTCCATCCAATGTCGCTCCATAATACAAAGACACTTCGTCGAATATGACATCCTTTGAGACAACAAAGAGATGAGTTTTAGGATCCATGCACTTCCATCCCTTTTTCCTTTCATCATATTCGACAAAGATGCATTTCCTTGCCTTGGCATCTAACTTGCTCCGTTGAGAATCCAAAATGTGTAAATAACAAATAGAGCCTACAATCCTGAGGTGTTTCACGCTAGGCTTTTATCCAAATATTAATTCATAGGGAGACTTCATATTGTTTGGAGAAAGCGTCATCCTGTTAATCATATATGCCACACATTACATACATTCAGCCTAGAAGGCTTTAGGTATATTCTTGGCATGAAGCTAAATCTTACATGTCTCAGTTAAGTGTCGGAGCTTTCTTTCAACCACTCTATTTTGTTGTGGCGTATCAGTGGATGTAGCTCTCTTTTAATTCCATGAGGACGAAAAAAAGAAAAGAAACTCATCTGATGTGAACTTACCGCTATTATCAGTTCACAATCGCCTTATTCTAGAATTGAGTTCACCTTCAAGTGTTTCGTTGAACTCCATATACTTACTGAAAAATTCTGACTTGTGCTTGTGTAGTTGTCATGTTTAGTCTAGAATAGCATGTCTACGTGTCTTGAATGCCTATCTGAACTCTGTGCAGCATGCTTTGTGGATTTACTATTTTTTCCCTCACTTGTACTTAGTCTAAACTGTAGGATTTTTTTATGTAACTATTAATTCCGTTGTTTGAGATGCGCATTTATTGTGGGACTACGAAACGTTTTTCTAGGAGATCCCCCTACATATTTACTTTTAGGACTACAGAACGGTATACCGAGAGATCCTCCTACATATTTACTTTGGGATTATGAAACGGTATTCCGGGAGATCCACCTGCATATTTATTTTGGGACAATGGGACGGTATCCCCGGAGATCCCCTGCATATTTACTTTGGAACTATGGAATGATAGTCCGGGAGATCCCCCTGCATATTTAATTTTGGGACTACGAGACGGTATCTCGGGAGATCCCCTACTATTATTCTTATGTATTGTATTGTTATTCTCTGTGATTGCCTTTTTGTTAAATTTCAGTCTCTTACTATACTGTGATATTTATTATGCCTTATTTAATTTATATATTCTAGTAGGGTGTCACGACCCAAATCCCAAACCCGGCCTGATGGCGCCTCTCATGAAGACAAGTCCAGCCAACAAAACAAACTCTTCCTTTTAACAGTTATTTAACATTTATAAAGCTAAAACGTGATTAGCATAATCAAAGGTGCAGAAAACAACGATAACAACAGGGAACCATCCCGTCACAGCCCGACATCGGGGTGTCACTAGTCATGAGCTACTACAGAGTTCACTAAAGTACTACAAGTCCGGAAATAGGAACAAAGTCTGAAAGTAACACGAACTATATAAAATAAGGGAGAAGATCTGGTGCCGCAGACGCTAGCGGTCACCTGGCTCAACTATGATAACAAATCTTCAAACAGCTCAAAACCCGCTACCGGGTAGTCAAGTACCTGCATCTGCACACGAGTTGCAGGGAGTAAAGTTAGTACTCCAACTCAGTGAGTAATAAAAGTAAATAACAACTGAGCGGTAAGAAATGACGTAAAACATATCATCATGCTGTATAGGAGCAGAGAAGAACCTTTAAATGGGGAAAAATAGTGAAAACTTGTGAAAAACTTTAGAAATATCTTGGCTCAGTTTTGAACCTCTTTTGAAAATATTCCATTTCAATAGTTTAAGCAAATGCACGCGAGACAAATAGTGCAGTCAGCACGTAAGTCAGCCCCTCGGGCGCAGCACTCCATCAACAAATAACACCGGGGTATCCGGTAAACAGTGCAAGAAGTAGCATGGATGCCAATGAAATGAGTGTGTTGTATATCATGGCAACCAGTACAAATAGGAACAAATTCATGAGTGCAATGCAATGCATATGATGGTACATTCCAGTACCCACTACGACGCGCAGCTCGAGCCACCCATATTCATTTATCGTCGACGGCACTCACTGGGGGTGTGTACAGACTCCGGAGGGGCTCCTACAGCCCAAGCGCAATATCAAATCATCTCGTGGCGTCAAATCTAGGCCCTCAGCCTCATATCAATATCAATGTAACCAACCAGGCTCTCGGCCTCAATATCAATGTAAGACCGCTGCGGCGCGAGCTAGAGCCACCCATAATGTTTCAAGTCTTATCACACAATGTCATTGTTACCACTGTTTCAAGTCACTGCTGCGACGTGCAGCCCGAGCCACCCATAATCAGTCCAGAAAACATCATAAGTCCCTTGGGCATTTATAAAACAGTAGTTCTCAGCCCGAAATAACATTTAAAATATCATTTGAGTTTTCAAAACATAGAAATATGGCTGAGTTTACAAAACAGTATTTAAAATCTTGGACTGAAACCAAATGACATGCAAGATATACAAAAAAAACAATAATCTCAATCCCCGAAGGATTCACATAGTTGGCACGAAGCCCAAATTATGATGATAACAAGTAGTTTCAGTCAAATACACAGTAAAATCAACAACCGGGATGGACCAAGTCACAATCCCCAATGGTCCTCTACCCCACGCTCATATCCGGCGTGCAAGTCACCTCAATGCAGCACTATGATGTGCAAATTCGGGGTTTCAAACCCTCAGGATATGATTTACAAGTATTACTCACCTCGAATAGGTGAAATCTCTAGCTCGCAACGTCTTTGCCCTCCAAATCGGCCTCCACGCGCGTCGAATCTAGCCAAAATCAGAGCGAATGCATCACAATATGCTAAGGGGAAAATACCCAATCGAAAGAAATCGAGAAATAGCAAAAATCTTGAAACTAGTAAAACCTGAGCCCCGGGCCCGCTTCTCGAAAAATTACAAAACTTACATTATCGGGTTCCTCGTCTCGCCACGAGTCCATACATACCAAGAACTCCCAAATCCGAGCTCGAATGACCTATCAAATCCCAATTTGAGACATCAAAACTCAAGCCCTAGCTTTACCCCTTTTTAATGAATTTCAACCAATTCCCATATTAATTCTACCATAAAATTGAATAATTAGGCCAAGGAACTTACCTCTAATCATTATTCCTTGAATCCCTCTTCAAAATCGCCTCAAAGCTCTCAAAATCGCTCCACAATGGAGGAAACATGACATAAGTTCGCGGATGAAATAATGAGATAAACCCCTCTGCCAACAGCGATTTTCGCTTCTGCGGCTAAATAACCGCACCTGCGGTCACCGCACATGCGACCAAACGACCGCTTATGCGATTACACTTAAAATCCCCTAGACCGCTTATGCGGTCTAGAACCGCTTCTGCAGTCGCCGCATTTGCAGACTTTTATCCGCTTCTGCGGAAATTGCCAAGCCTCCAGGAACCACATTTGCGACCTCCCCGCCGCATCTGCGGAACCGCCTATGCGGTCCCTTTTCCGCAGATGCGGAAATGATAGAACCAGCAACTTCAAACATGCAACAAACTTCGAATTCTCCGTTTAACCACCCGAATTCACCCCGAGGCCTCCGGGACCTCAACCAAAAGCACAGACATGATCTATTACTTTATTTAAACTTGCTCGAGTCATCAAATCACTATCGTTAACATCAAAATCCTCAAATTTCACCAAATCAAAGCCTAAGTTCTTCAAGAACTTCCGAAATGCACTTTGGATCAAAAACCCGACCAAACGATGTCCGAATGACCTAAAAATTAGCATACATATCCAAAATCACCCAACGAAGCTATAGCAACTCTCGGAATTCCATTCCGATTCTCGGATCAAAATCTCACCTATCAACCGGAATTCGTCAAAATTCCAACTTCGCCAATTCAAGCCTAATTCTACACCGGACCTCCAAATTTAATTCCGATCGCACTCCTAAGTCACAAATCACCTCTCGGAGCTAATCGAACTATCGGAATTCACATCTGAGCCCTCTATCTCATAAGTCAACATCCGATTAACTTTTCCAACTTAAGCCTTCTTAAAAGAGACTAAGTGTCTCATTTCTTATCAAAACTATTGCAAATCAACCTGATTACACAAGATACGGATAATGAAGCATAAAGAAGCTGAAAATGGGAAGAACAGGGCGGTAATACCTGAGACGACGGGTCGGGTCATCACATCCTCCCCAACTTAAACAAACGCTCGTCCTCGAGCATACCCAGAGTTGTACTAGAAGCCAACCAGTAGCTGAATGACCTTACCAAGAATATACCCGGGATGATCCCATGTCACCCTATCTCTTATAGGTCCGACAACACAACATAGCTGAAATTACCCAATCCAATCTAGCCCATAATTCACAGAACTACCCTTTTTGCTTCTCAAACCATCAATACGATAAAAACCTCACACCTATACTTTGAATAGTCACGAACCAAGTGTAATAACCCATACTTGTAACCTAAATAAAATCATACGATATACCACATAATCCAAGCACTCGAAACGATAGTCACTATTCACAGCACCTGCCCACAATAACCAGACACCGATAGAAAACCTCTTATTGGCTAAAGTCTTATTCCAACACTTTCATATACTGCTAACGATAAATAGAATACGCGATAAACCGTAACCATTCCTCAGGTCACCCATACATAAAGCCACTTCCCTGTTGAATAATGCCACAACAGATTTCCGGGCCAAACCTCGATATAAACTCTCTAATCAGCTGAAATCACATCTGTTCGCATTCATTAATGACTCCAACGATCACCTCGAATTCAATGCACCACTCTAGTGATATGACACCTCATCAAAAGCCTAAGCCACAACTTGCATAATCCACGCACCAATGATGGGCGGTCTGAACATACTCAAATCATGACAAATGACTCAAACAAAAGAGTTGTAACTCAGACTCCTCAGTACCATCACAACACAAGGATGAGACCCCGTCTCACATCATAGAAATAGAGTACCTGAATCCTCCTCGAAAGGTCATAGCTTCACATCGCCTTGCCACAACGCGCGATCCTATACAGACACTGTTACACATGAAGCACCTCAAGTCACCATGCTTAAAATAGACAGCCACACACAGATTGATGTCTGAAACCAAGCAATCCATCACACCCATGGTGAAGCAAGTAATATACACCATTCAATCCTAAAGGGACACAACCTATGCGCTATTCGCTGAGCAACACCCAATACGGACTTTCCTCAGAAACCAGGAAGCAAGCCATACCAAGCCAACTCAACCTAAACACATACCCAATTAGCTTACCAACAAACTCATTACCAAGAAGCCTTCCACTATTATAACTCATGTCGGAGCTGTACGATACGGTGCCCGGCACCAAATAAATACTGAAATCCATTGTCTCGCCCGGCAACACGCCCGGCCACAAGGAACGCATCCGAAACGTCCCTCAATACTAGAACCAAATCAATGGTAGAAACCTCTACACTGACATCCGCCACAAAGGCCCAATTAAGGAAAGAAATCATTCCCAACCGTTCGCTGGTCTTTGGAACACAACCATTCAGCTAGAACATAGTCTGATGCACCTCGCCACGCAACCTGTGGCCTTTTCCGACATACCCCATAGCACAATAGTCTAGAATAACCCAACAGAGAAAACCAGTCTACACCCCAATATCATATCCAGAATCTAATATACCAAGCAAAGAAAGATCCACTCGGGCTTCCAAACCGCCATTAGCCGCTAAACAAGTCAGATATCAATAGTCGATCTATCAAGAAAATACCGCAACACTACCGAAGTGCCATCAACTTAATCACATTGCCCTTTTTCTGAAACATATACCCTCGTCAAATCACTATGATTAGCAACACCATTTCCTTAGTCATATGAGGATCACTCACCCTAATCATCTGACGATCGATTTTTTTAAATCACCCGCAGCTGCCCATGCTGCTTAAGAATTTAATGACTTTCCATTCTGAACTGAACCAAATCTTACACACACAAATCCCAATCCTCCACAACATATCGCATATACCATACCACACTAGGATAACATGAGGACTTTTATCTTCCTTCCGCGTCGCAGACACCGACGCACCCAACTAGGAGATACGAAAATATTCTTCACGCGCCCATATTTGGGCTACATATCAAACCACAATAGGAAACGAACACTTAACAATTCATCCATTATCCAACAGACTTATTCGTCACTACCAAGATCACATAGAAACATCTCGCAATACCAACATACTCATCACATGGATATCCAACTGCCCTTCCGGCTAATAGGGACAACACCGAACATACAAGTTCATAACACCAGCTCGCAAAATTATCACCTTGGTGCTCAAGCCATAAGCAAAGATCTGGCCTCCAGTCCTCCAGACTGGCCCAACATCAAACTCACAGAGATTATATCTCGCCCCTTGATCAGGGAATCACCAGCCATCAAGGCACATACAATACTGAGCGCTCACGTGCGCATACAGACGTGTGGAAGGAATTTCAAGAGTTATATCTCAATCTGAATCAAGTACGCACGATAAGAATTCCAAGAAAATGAAATTTTCCTAAAGGTTTTGCAGCCTCTCGAGGACAAATACAGACGTCTCCGTACTGATCCGCGAGACTCTACTAAACCTGCTCATGACACGTGAGACCTATTAACCTAGGCTTTGATACCAACTTGTCACGACCCAAATCCCAAACCCGATTGTGATAGCACCTCTCATGAAGACAAGGACATCCAACAAAACAAATGCTTCCTTTTAACAGTTATTTAACATTTATAAAGCTAAAACGTGATTAGCATAATAAAAGGTGCGGAAAGCAACGATAACAATAGGGAACCATCCCGTCACAGCCCGACATCGGGGTATCACTAGTCATGAGCTACTAAAGAGTTTACTAAAGTACTACAAGTCCGGAAATAGGAACGAAGTCTGAAAGTAACACGAACAACATAAAATAAGGGAGAAGATCTGGTGTCGCAAACACTAGCGGTCACCTGGCTAAGCTATGATAACAAATCTCCAAACAGCTCAAAACCCGCTACCGGGTGGTCAAGTACCTGCATCTGTACACGAGGTGCAGGGAGTAAAGTGATTACTCCAAATCAGTGAGTAATAAAAGTAAATAACAACTGAGCGGTAAGAAATGACGTAAAACATATCATCATGCTGTATAGGAGCAGAGAAGAACCTTTAAATGGGGAAAAACAGTGAAAACTTGTGAAAAACTTTAGAAATATCTTGGCTCAGTTTTAAACCTCTTTTGAAAATATTCCATTTCAATAGTTTAAGAAAATGCACGCCACAAAAATAGTGCAATCAGCACGTAAGTCAACCCCTCGGACGCAGCACTCCATCAACAAATAACACCGTGGTATTCGGTAAACAGTGCAAGAAGTAGCATGGATGCCAATGAAATGAGTGTGCTGTATATCATGACAACCAGCACAAATAGGAACAAATGCATGAGTGCAATGAAATGCATATGATGGTACATTCCAGTACCCACTACGGCGCGCAGCTCGAGCCACCCATATTCATTTATCGTCGACGGCACTCACTGGGGTGTGTACAGACTCCGAAGGGCCTCCTACAGCCCAAGCGCAATAGCAAGCCATCTCGTGGCATCAAATCTAGGACCTCAGCCTCATATCAATATCAATGTAACCAACCAGGCTCTCGGCCTCAATATCAATGTAAAACCATTGTGGCGCGTAGCCCGAGCCACCCAGAATCAGTATAATATTACTGCAGCGTGCAGCCCGAGCCACCCATAATGTTTCAAGTCTCATCACACAGTGTCATTGTTACCACTGTTTCAAGTCACTGCTGCGGCGTGTAGCCCGAGCCACCCATAATCAGTCCAGAAAACATCATAAGCCCCTTGGGCATTTATAAAATAGTATTTCTCAGCCCGAAATAACATTTAAAATATCATTTGAGTTTTCAAAACTTAGAAATACGGTTGAGTTTACAAAACAGTATTTAAAATCTTGGACTGAAACCAAATGACATGCAAGAT